>QOVD01003156.1:0-34682 GCA_003521225.1 Tuber microsphaerosporum | reverse complement strand
CCTTCCGACAAAGATGTACCACATTGGTAGGGTAGGCAGGTAAGCGGTATAGTACTATACCGTACTACCGGTACCGGTACTTACTTACTTACTTAACTATGGATGCTTTTTCGCTCCCGATTACCGGTATCGTATCGTATACCGGTAGTGCAGCACAGTACCGGTAACTTATTTCCCTAACCCAGTTTCCATTTGCGGAGTTTATTGTTGTTGTCATGTGTACGGCACTGTACTTGTACCACATCGCATCGCACTGCACTTTCGCTGCTCTGTTGTGATGGGGGGGGGGACGCCATGAATTACGCTATCATAGCGCGGGGTGAGGATATTATAAGTGGGGGGAAAGTTCGGTACCGGTATTGTGTTGTGTTGTAGGAAAAAAGAAAAAAGAGAAAAAGAGAAAAAAAGAAAAGAGGTCGGTACCGGCAGTAAGGGCACATATCCGGCGATTTCTTGACTTTTTTTTTTCTTTTTTCTATTTTGCTTCTTGCGGTGGGGTTTTTAAGTGTACGGTATTCACTACTGTCTTACAGTAGGTTTCATCCTATCAAGCTGTAGCCACAGCGCGGTTGCAGTAAGCCACTTATTATTGCTTTACTTGCTCGATTTGGTATACCGGTAATATAATGTTTCGTCCAGAGGAAGGAAGGAAGGAAGAAAGGGGGTGGGTTTTCTCCTATATTATAATATGATATTCTCATTGATCGGGGTTGTCGATTTTTCAATTCTCCGCAGATTTCATGTCACATCTTAGTAGGTACTTTAGGTAGGCAAACCAGCCGCCTGCACGATGGTAGCACGTGTGCTTGTACAGTACCAGGACTGCATGTCTGACTCTTTTCTTCAATTATCTTCACCGGCCTCCTATATCACAATCTTAACCGTAGACATAAACTTCACCGTTTCCGGGGGAAGCAGTAAAGGGACCTTACATACCAACAAAAGGAAGCCAAGGCCGATGAAGCACGCGGGGGTTAGTAGGTGTGGTTGCGAGAAAAGAAAGGGAAATTACTACAGCGCTTTCTGTGGATTTTTTTTTTTAACAAAAACAAAACGAACACCTTCCTCCCTAGACGTCGCAGACTAAAATAAAATAAAATAAAAAACACCTTTTTTCCAAGTATTTCAGTCCATATGCAGAAGCAAGACCCATTATTCATTCCTCGGACACCACGCTATCCTAATCCACCAATACTGTTGTACTCCCTTACACTCCCCCCGCAGGATCAATATTGCCGAAAGAAAGGAAAGATAGAAAATAAGTCTACTACGTCTCATGTAGCCCATCGCTAGCGGGGCTGGCCTCCGCCCGCTTCCTCTCTGCATCCACCTCACTCTCGGTTTCTGCATCTACTCGTGGGGGTAGTCCACTCTCTAATGGCTCCACTTTTGGTGTCTCAGGGTTCGCGCCGTCTACCAATGGCCCCGCGACTCCGCTGCTCTCAGCTGGAACCTCATTCCCAGCTTCATCAAGTATTCTAGTTCTAGTCTCATATCGAGTGTGGAACTCAACCTTTCCCTCAAGAGCCTTCACCTGCTCTTCGTTAAGAATGTTGCCATCTTGGTCTCTGTATTCAATCCGTTCCTCCTGTGCAACAATCTTCTGGCGTTCGGGCATACCAGCAGCGGGGATTTGATGGGCCTCCCTCAGTTCCTCGGCTAGAGGGGTAGTATTCGGCTGTTGCACTTCACCTCCTCCCACCTGGGGATTGTGGGGGTCGGCAGCAACAGGGACTGGTGTTGAGGTCAAAGCTTCTGACGGGGCAGCGACAATATTGTCGTATTCGGACAACTGAAACCAGAATTAGTACCGCAAGAGAGCGTCCCTTGGATGTAAGGATCATACCGAATTGTGGAAAGTATTACAATCCCAATCCCAGGCTTCGAAGAGCTTAACCCTGGCACACTGGGCTTTTGTCCAGGGACTCCCGTAGGAAAGAGGGGCATAAAGCGTAAAGGCGGCGATGCTGAGCCCAAGGAACACGGTTGCAACTGCCCAGGCAATGGCGGGTCTACGGTTCAAACCAAGAGCTCCAGTCCTCGCTGTCACAAAATCAAAGATTTGACAAAGTGCTATTATGGCGAAATAAAGTGCCGGGAAGTAGTGATGGAGGAAAAGCTGCCTTTCCATCAGATAAAATGGAAAGTAGTGCAAGCCCCAACCCAATACGGCAACGCCAACTTCGAAATCGAACCTGCGGAAGCTCGTCAAAGAGTAATCGGCATATCCACGTTGCCACCTAAGGACTGCGAATACTTTGAAGGCAAGATACAACGCGATAGCTGCGGTTGATGACCACCAAATGATTGGATTACCAATGAGGTAGATTTGTCGGTTATCCTTGCCCCAGAAGTTGATGCCCCTACGAAGAACCGGCCATGATGGAGGACGGGAGTCCCATGCATGAGATTCAACAAGACCGGCGTTTGTACGCCACATTACCTTCTGAAGCTCCCAGAATTTACCAAAGAAACCAGGGTTCTTATAATTAACAAGCTCAGCGCCCTCCTGAACTATAAAGATGGATTAGCACAGAACTATATACCCCGGCATGATTGCTTGGAAATCCTACGTTGTGGGTGTTCATTGTTTTCAATGTACCAAACACTATTTGGAAGAGTAGCGCCCTTGGCACAAGTGACTTCTTGTTGCTCAAAACCCCAATCCGGAAGCTTGACTTTGTGTGAAAACAATACGCATCCAGTCATTACATGGACAAGCTTGAATTTGGTCTGAATAGTTCTAAGACGTTTCTTGGCCTCAGACCCACTGGAAAGATGCTTCACGATTTCGACGCGGAAAAGGTCATTAGCATCCCCCTCAAATCCCTTATACCCGTAAGCGCTACATAAATCGTCAGCATGAAGCCCTTATGGCCTTGATTTTACGACTTACGAAGCCTCATTTTGCCAATCCTCCTCCGTAACGGGTGGCCGAACGTCATGCGAATGCAATCTCCTGTCAGTGCTTATATGGTAAAGTTTGACGGTGGCGCCATCAAAAACCAAGTTAGGTGGTGTAATGGTATCGTATCCTTCGATGCCAGTGTCTGGGTTAGTCTCATTCTCCAGAAGCCATTGATTGTTTTCGTCCTTGTGTGGATAAAGTGTGATCTGTTGTTGTTTCGATCCAGTTGGAAACATATGATTGTGAGAATGAAGGTACCCCCCTTGTGTGTTGTGGTGCCTTATAGAGACGCGAGAGCCAAACGCGACATCAGCAGGAACACTATGCATTCCCTTGGAATTGAGGGTAGCTTGGAACTCAGAAGACATAAAGCCGTCACCATCGCCGGGGTTTACTAGACATAAGAAATGAATAGCAAACATGAACATATAGAACCCGAGTGGTATGATGATAAGGCAGAAAACACGGGCAAAAAAATGTTTGAACCATAAGCGCTAATATCGCTGTTAGCAGGCAAACTCGAAAGCGCACAATTCCGAATGGGGGACTTACCGGGGTAACATTTTTAGTATCTCCAAGCAAGAACCACAATTGCAGGACAGTTAGGCTCCCAACCCAAGCAATGGTGAATAAACCAACCCATTTGACACTGACTGTGGCACCAAGACCGAGTCCTGTCATCCCTAACCAGAACCACCAATTGGGTCCAAACGCCTTCGAAGCACCTTGTTCATGGATATTTAGGAAGGAAGTCCAGGCTAAAGCTGTAAAGGCAGTGAACGCAACTAGAGGGGAATCCAAAAGAATCAACCGAGACTGTGTGATAAGACCATTTTCTGCAGCACATTCACCCCCATCAGCTTGATTCGGGAGTTCGTGGGCGAGAGGAAGAACTGACCAAAGATGACAAGCCCGGCGCCGAGAGAGGCAGTTGCCGTTGAGTTGCCAGCGGCTTTGAGAGTCAGGAAGATGATCGGGACGAGAAAGATCCCCAATACCGCCGGCAACATTCTCATAGCTACATAAGGCACACCAGTCGCAAGGTAATCCTTTCCAATTTCCTTGAAATCGAAGCTCCCGTCGAATCCTGCCAACCACCCCGCAAGCGTAATCAGGAGTTTGGCAAGAGGTGGATGAACGTCCATAAAGAACTTTCCTTTGATATATTTGGTAGCGAACCCCCCGAAGCTTCACCACATGTTAGCCCCTGTCATGTCGATAATTACTTTTCTCCTTCCATTGCAAGCTCGCCATGCCGCCGTAATAGCGCGCCCGCCCGACATTGTCAGAGGAGCATATCTCACACCTTGCGCCGCCGTTGGGGAGGTGAACCTACTGCACTTCATCGAATACCACACTTGAAGGTTGATAGATCTTGAACAGCCGAACGCAGACGCCAATTACTGTCAAGATGCCAAGTATTTGATAGTCAGACGACGGTAGCAAGAAGATATCATTATCTTTGGATTTCTGCTCCAGGGTCCGTTCTCCGAAATTGGTATCTGGCTTCTGGGAACTAGAATCGCCCTTGCTAAGGGGAATGTCCTCCTGCTTCTTCGATTTGTTTGCCTTTTTCCTACGGGATGGTGAAGGGCTTCTTGAGTGGGCACGGCTGGATCCTTTCTCGTCCACAGCTAACCGAGCGGGTGGTTTAGTCGACATGGCTGTTTCGTCCTAGATGGTTGTGCAAAGCGAGCGCAAATCAAGGTAGTGAAGTTCGAAGAGGCTCAGGAGAGCCTTGTTGATGGAAAATTGCCAAGTCGAAAAGAATCCGGATCAAACAATAGGAATTTCAGTGCATAGGAAGGGGTCCCATGAGATATGTTCCAATCGATGAAACGGAGAATTATATGGTGTTGTGCGATGAGAAGGGGAGGAGAAAATAAAAAGGGATGACGAACAGGCCAGATGTCAGGTCTCGTAGGCTCTCGCGTTTAGGGTAAGTTAGTTCTCAGCTTTGCTGCTTTGGCAACCCAATCGCGTAACACAGCAGGCATGCGCCAACTTTCTTGCAGAGAATCCTGATAAGGGGATGACTTTCGGGCTTCAGGCACGAGTACGGTATCGTACACATTCTCCCCTCTTCCTACATCTCAACTTGCGGATACCAAACCGATACCGCTACCGGTCGACAATATATCAGATAGAACTCATTTCTGTGCACTTCTCACTTACGATATTGGCGCTGCCCCTATCATACAGATCGCTCCATCTCTATTGTGCAGGGGGTGACGGAAAGTGATGGGTATGCGTGGCGGTGTCCTCCCGTACAATAAAGTCGGCAATGCACCGCCACAGAGCACCCATCACTTTCCGTCACCCCCTCTATTGTGTCAAAAAGGGACTATGGCAAGATGCTTATGCAACACCGACATCTAATGCATCGATTGTAACTGCCAAGTGCTCATAACAATACCGGTATTTCAACCCTGCTCGTGCCCGCAAGCTCCCTTCCCTGAGGATTTCTCACCCGAGGACTTCTCACCAAGCAATACCTCAAAGGTACCTGAGTTCGGTGGACAACCTCTTGGCTGCATAGACTATGTGGACCCGGTCGTTTTTATAGACTGAACGTTAGAAAATTGCGAGCACTCGAGCACCGGCACGATATGCCAGTACTGTACTCAGTACACGCAGCACCACTCAGGCGCAATCCTACCTTCTCCCTCCCCTCAAACAAAAATCTCACCAACTCCCATTTTCTTCCTAATAATCGAGAAATTACATCACTCGTGTCAGGAGACTAATAATAATATTATAAGTTGATACTTGTTTACACACATTGGGTTAACCCTAAGCCCCTCCGTTGCTCGTCTGCTCCGTGTAGGTGTAGTTTACAAAACTTTGGCGCAAAGTCTTGCTTATTAACGATTGTGTTACCTCGACCCAATCCACCTCATCCTCCCCCTTGCCATCCTCCTTGGTCCTCTCCACCTCTTTCTCTTTCAACCCTTTCAAACTGTCGCTCCTTTCGTCATGGCCTCCCCGAGAGGCTCACCTTTGTCCGCTGTATTTCTCAATTCTCCAACACACGGCGGCCTCCCCCTCTCCTTACACGAAATCAATGAGGACCAGCCCGACGGAGGTGCTTACAGTGTAATCTCCTCTCGGATGACCGATGTTAGCGACAATGGGTCCGACATAATGGGTCTCGCTGAGGCGCAATTATCGCAGAACGCTTCTTCCCCCCGGTCTTCACTTCAACCCGGTCTGGGCCGTGCCAATACCCGGGTCTCCGTAAGCGATCCACAACCCGATGCCTTCTCAACACGACCCAGTACGGCTATGTCGACATCTACGGCTGCGAGAGGATGGTCAAATCCTCCGCCTTCTCGCAGAGGCCTATCGTCGGTTGGCGGCGGAAGTCAAAGGGGTAGGCCATCGTCTTCTGCGTCGAGAACCCATGCCCCGTCGTTGACAAGTCACGCATTTTATCGACCAATGAGCTCTACAAAGCTGCAAGCGCAACGGGGGAAAGTCACGGAGGAAGATGAGGCGGAGCAAAATCGGATACGGGGTTTTGCGCAGGCTACACTGGGGGTTTCCGACAGGCCTCCGGTATTGGGGTTATCAATGCATGAACCGATCATACACCAACACCGTGTTGGCGATGATCGGGCTCAATACATCCAGTCAGGCTCTGGATCTCCAACTGGTCACACCATGCATACAGCTCAGTCAATAACATCCGTTTCACCCCTCAACACCTCTGCCGAGTCCTCCCTCAACAATCGACAATCCGTCGGCAATGATCATAGGGTTGTTATGAATGGTTCAAATGGTAACCAACTGCCAAAGCTGGAAAACTCAAGTCGGGGCTCAAGTGTAGCCAAGCCGAAGCAGCAGCCACAATCTTCCAAGGAAAAGAACTGGCAATACTTTCCCGGGAAGACTGCTTTCTGTCTTGGAGGGAGGTTCCAAACAGCCCGAGATGCACCAATGAACCTTCTGACTGCGGTATTAGTAACATTGCCAGCATGTTTATTTTGTGTCTACTCGTGAGTATATCTAACTTCGAGTGAGATTATGTGAAACTAATACAAGCACTTAGTGCGAAATGGTTATGGAAACACGTCTCTCCAGTGCTGCCAGTGACATTCGGCTATCTATATCTTTTATGTATGATGTCATTTCTCAAGGCATCTGTATCAGATCCTGGTGTTGGTCCTGCCTGTCATGTAATCTGATCGATATATGCTAATGTCTGACAGGTATACCCACGAAATGTTCATCCTCTCGAAACAGATGATACAGACGATGCTCTAGCTGTACCTCCACCAAATGGTTGGGCATTAATTAAACCGTTGAAGCCAAGCCAAGTACATCTAGAAGTCCCTATCAAATACTGCCGGACTTGTCGGATTTGGCGTCCGCCCCGCTGTCATCACTGCCGTATATGCGATAACTGCATAGAAACTCAAGATCACCACTGTGTCTGGCTTAACAACTGTGTTGGACGCCGTAACTACCGGTACTTTTTTGCATTTGTCTCAACTGCTACCTTGTTAGCATTTTATCTTTTAGCGTTGTCACTCGTACATCTCAATGAGTGGAAAAAACAAACAAATCATTCATTCTCTGATGCAATAAAAAAGTGGCAAGTTCCCTTTGGGATGGTCATATACGGCGCTCTCGCGGCACCTTATCCTTTAGCATTGCTCGGATACCATATATTTCTGATGGCAAGAGGAGAGACAACAAGGGAATATCTCCACGGCCACAAGTTCGTTAGGAGTGAGCGACATAGACCATTTGCACAAATAAACGCACTTTGCAACCTTGTTGTAGTATTATGCAGGCCTCGACCTCCGACGTATGCTACCCTCCTCGCCCCCCTCCGAAGATAAAAGATAAAGTAGCTAACAAGGGGTAGATACGTTGAGCTTAAGAATAATTACCAAGTTGGCGACCAGCGTTTCGAGCGCCATCAGCCACCGCAGTTAAGCTCAAATGGAGACGAGGCAGGAGAAGGACAGATGAACCGGTTCCAGTAGTAGAACGGCGGGCACTGGCTTCTTAAATTTAATACCCACACTCGCTTTACCCAAGCTCTTTTCTTATTTTCCCAATGGCTCGATTTTAGCATCGTAAATGGCTTTAGTTTCCTTCACATCTATATTACATTTGTAGCTTACGCTTTTCCACTTTTCTACTTTCACACTTCTTACTGCTGGATGTCTTTGA
Source organism: Tuber microsphaerosporum (assembly GCA_003521225.1). Classification (NCBI taxonomy): domain Eukaryota; kingdom Fungi; phylum Ascomycota; class Pezizomycetes; order Pezizales; family Tuberaceae; genus Tuber; species Tuber microsphaerosporum. Next base: position 26,590 of record QOVD01003156.1, on the reverse strand, counting down.
AGGGTCTGATACTACGTCAATTTTCTTCCTTTTTTCTTCCTTTTTTCTTCATTTCTTTCTTTCTTTTTCTTTCTTTTTCTTTTTCTTCTTTTGCATCAATTTTATTGGGGCGGTTGGTGGCTGGAGGGATGGATCGGGGGATGGGATGGGGAAATCAACAGGTGAGGATATATCTGTATTTGTATAACCAGGCTTGAAGTGTAGTATATTACATCTGTAGCGAGAATGCTAGCTAAAGTATTCAACTCGCTGTATCTGGTATCATAATATGCAGTAAATTAGGTATCCGCAAAAAAAAAGAGAGGGAAACGATGGTGTGACCCCTGGCCAGTTGCGGGTAGTCGAGTGAGGTCTTGTGATAGCATGGATTTTATTCGAGCGATCGTCAATACTTCCATTTCGATGGGTGGTTTGTAGGATTTGTCTTGGGATTTTGTTGTTGTGGTTGTCGTGGGGTTCGTTATTATACTGTAGAGAGTTTGTGAATGTTCGAGTACAATACTTGGCGATTCATAAAGTATTCGGACGAATTGGCGCCAAATGTCCTGGCTTATATACACCCAAACGTTCAAATCTTGGCGCCAATGCATCCGAATACTTTATGAATCGCCAAGTATAGCATATACTTTGACGATAGCAGGTTAGGTTGGTTTGGTTAAATTTAGTTTCGTATGTTTGACTGTCTTGTCCGCCCGGAACTTCAACGAATACCGGTAGTCTAGGTTACTGTAGGCTAAGGCGCATGAGTATGATAGGACGTGCCGAGGAGAACTTTGATGGAAAGATATGGTATATCATAGTACAGTTCGAACCCTGCTGCTGTTACCCCGATGGCCAAACCCCAGGAATTCCACCCGGTATTGTGACAGCGGGGGGGACCCGGAATGAGTGGGTAAGGAGGAGAAGGTCACATTATCTAAGGGGACATAATAGAGATCCCACTGTCCATCATCATCAACTATTTCTTAATCTTGATGAATATTCATAGGTGATGTTAGTACTTCTGGCAGTCGGGCTAGCGGGCATTTATATATCGTACAGTATGTAATAGTTGACGTTGGGAAAATGACCAAAGCGAAGGAAAGAGCAGAAAGCTGTCTTAGGATAGAGGAACTCAACTCTGTGCATACATATCATACCTGTAGTGTCTGATGTGCCAAAAACAGCCCAAGTTAAAAAGCAGAAAACTCATGTAGGGTTTACAGTGGGATCTAATGTCCTAAAATGGTGTTGACCAGATAAGTATCATAATATATAGCAAGAGACCAAACAGCTTGCCACCTCTTTTTCTTGGGTTATGTGGGGAGAGAGGGGGAAAAGGATCACGTAGAAATTGTTGGAAGGGCTTGTCTTGTACATACCTTCTTTTCCAACACGCTTCATGACTTCCTCCTTTCTTTCTTCAACTCTCACGCCTCCTCCCCGGTCTTTCATTTATCACCTTTGGTGTGAGAATACCTGGTTGATGGCCTCTTTTTTTTTCTAGCTCAGATAAAAGTATGTATCGTTACTTTTCCAGTTTTACGAGGGTTCCCTTCCTGGAATTCTCATTGCACTACCCCTTGTTGTTGTCCAAGAGGTTTCGGCTCCCTCACACACTTGTGGCGAGGGGGGTCTTACTCACTTTGGGAAACTTTTTTGAGGGGAAAGGGTGGGGATCGAGGAGTCCCCAGACTACCGTATTCTGCCCAGTTGATTGATTGGAAGCCTTTTCGATCAGGGGGCGCGGGAGGGATAGAAAGCTACCATTTTTATTTTTTTTACTGGTATGTATGTTCGATATGACCGGCAAATGGGCGGCGGGGAAAGGCAATAATGCCACAAAGCCTCCCTTTCAGCGCAGTCGGGAAGGGATGGAAAGAGGAGGGCTATGCGTGAGATTGGTTCACAGCGTTATAAATATTGGCTTTCTACTTGGTGGGCTGCCTGTGATATTGATATAGCCCTGGTATCGAAGAATTCAGTGATTCTTCTTCATCCCACTTGAACTTGGGTAGGAAGGCTTGCTGGAACGCTAGAATAAATATCAAGAAGGGACTATTTTACGTTTAACCCCCTCGGGAGCAATACCGCAGGAAGAGGAGGAGGTGAAGGAAAGTTTATACTGCTTATCTGTGGTTTACATGGGGGTCTTGGACGAATGAGGTATCTGATTTACAGGTTAGGATAGAGAGGAAGACGGGTTTGGTTAGGGACCGTACGGCGATTCGCCTTTTGAGGCACTTGTATGAAAAGCCAGCTTGAAACTGGAACCAATCTTCACGGTCGTTGCCATAAAGTAGTCTACGGCACCGTAATATGCACGCATAGTACTTCTCCTCTTGCTGCCCAGCCTCTTTCTCCCTCCCTCTCCCTCTTCTCCTCAATCAGTCAGTCTCTTTCTTTTCTCTTTGCCTCTCTCTTTTCTTCTTTCCACCTGGGGATCGCAGCTGAAGCCCACTCAACGGGGGAGGAGGACATCTCTTTCGTGTTTTATTTTCCTTTTTGCCTTCCTGTGGTTGTCTTGGTTGAAATCTCTCGCCCTCCTTCGTTCTGTTTTCTTCCGCTCTCTTGCTCTTGCTCTCTCGCTCATCCCTTCCTCCCTTCGGCCACACAACACCACCGTTCTCCCGTCATCCTCTCAACTTCCCTTGCACCCCCGTCCCACCACTTCACCCAATTGGGTTCCCCACAAACCTCGCCCTGTCTCACTCACTATTTGTAACTTTTTTTATATCTATCCCGCTATTTCACATCTCACCCCCCATTCTCCCCAACGCTGCTCTCGCCTATAGTGTTCGCGTTGTAGTACCTTTTCAGAAAAAATGTGGGCAAATTCACCTCCTCGTTCTCCCTCGCCGGACCGAGTGAGCGGCTCGATCCCACCGCAACCGTCGTCTTCAGCTTCTTCTATTGTTTCTACTTCGGTCACCAATCAGTCAACAGTCGCGACTAGTATGTCGATTACTCCAGACAGAGAAACCGTTGTTTTACTAGACGATACTATAATTCCTAAACCCATTGATTCCGGTAAAGATTTACTTCCAATCAACGCAGAGCAATCCGATGTCGGAGCAACCGAGGGACCAGAAGCTGGGCCAATAGAGGTCGACGGAGCTGAAAGTGCTACCGAAGACGTCAAAGAAGAGCACGGTGACAGCAGTGATGGGGCGCAGGAGCAAACGCGCACTACGCGTAATCTAAGGGATCGCTCCCGTACAGTCGGGGGTAGCACATCATCAACGCCAGCCCCCACTAAATCTACAAAGGAGTCGAAGGCAGCACCGGATGCAGCTCGCAGGAAAAGTCTTAGATCAGCGGACAAACCCAAACCCCCGAATACTCCTGATGTCCATGAAGCCAACCCGAATGCGACGCGTCGCCATAGTCAACGCATACAAGTTGCAGCCGCAACTTCTGCGAAGCCCGCTGCGACTACAACGCCGGCTCCACCACGCGGAAAGAGGTCTCACGAGGTAATGGCTGCTGGATCTAAGAGCGCCGGCCCTAAGTTACAGAATTCTACCCCGACTACTATTTCTGCTGTCTCCTTAAAAGAGTCGGGTGAAGATGGTGCCCCAAGGTCTAGCAAAAGAGCTAGGAAGGTTTTGTCTTATGATGAGGACAAGCACGATGAGCAGCTGGCCCTATCCCTGACACATAGTACATCTGGAGCTCTGGCTATGAACCCAAGGAAGAGGAAGAAGATCTGGTTGAACCAAGGCCTATATTTAGGCCAAGAGCAAGACATAGATGTTACAAGGCGCCCATCTGGGGGATCGAGAAAACGTGGAAGAGTTACGGAGAAAAAGAAGCCGTCAATCTTACCCATGCCTATGTTTACCGGATCGAGGATTATGGAAACCGAAAGGGACTTCAAACTCCCATTTAACGTGTTTGCGCCCAGTCCGTGGAAGTGTGGACCCATTCCGGACTGGAGGAAACTGAATCATAGTACACCACCCTCTTTTGAATTTTCACATTTCCGTAGATTCATGGATACAATCCCGATGAAGATAAATAAGATAGTACAATTGACTAACGACGCCTGCGTGTGATTGTGTAATATACAGATGTTTTGATTGGCGACGCCGCCTCCCATTGGAAAAAAGAGAAGGCCTCTGAAGCCAAGTGCGTTTGCGCTGAGGACGTCGGCTGTGACGAGAACTGCCTCAATATGTGTACCTGGGTAGAATGTGATGAAGGCAACTGCAATGTCGGAGTTGAGCGCTGCACAAACAGAGCCTTTGCGGACCTTAAGGAGAGGGTGAAGGCGGGTACAAAGTTTGCAGAAGGAGTTGAAGTTGTCAAGGTACACTTTTGTTTCGATCGGGGATATGGTGGAATTTCAGTGTGCTGATTTCACGATGCGACTAGACTGCCAACTGCGGACATGGCCTGAGGGCGACAAGGAGCTTTATGCCCAATCAGATCATCGTGGAGTATACTGGTGAAATAATTACCCAGGAAGAGAGCGAACGCAGAATGGTTGAGGTCTATAAGGATAATAAGGTATGTTGTCTGTCTATCATATACACCCATTCCAGATACTTATTGGATCAGAACTACTACCTTATGTTGTTTCATCAAAATATGATACTCGACGCAACCAGAGGCTCGGTCGCTCGATTTGTCAATCGTGAGTATGATTCTTGTTGGGTTGAAAGAAAGATTACGTATCCTACCGGCTTGGCAAAAAACTTGTCCTGAATTAATGTTCAGATTTGGTTCGATTTTTTTTCGTCAAACCGGAGCCGGGATAGCTGAATACAGACTAGATATTGAGCATATTGGCTAATATATTTTGATGCATAGATTCGTGCGATCCCAATTGTCGAATGGAGAAGTGGTGAGTTGGGCCGAAACCCGGTGGCTTCTTGCGATGAGCTAATTATCCCATAGGCTAGTCGAAGGTAGGCCTAGAATGGCATTGTTTGCCGGAGACGATGGGATCGAAGCCGGAGAGGAGCTCACATACGACTACAATTTCAATTGGTTTACTGGTGTTAGCCAACAGACCTGTCATTGCGGAGCCGACAACTGCCGTGGGGCCTTGGGGAAGAAAGCCGATGGTTTTCAGAGAGCGTCTCCGCCCGTCAAAGGCAAAGACAATGCCAAAGGAAAGACTCGGGCTACCCCGAAGAGAAAACAGGCTTCAACTAAAGCTAGAACTAAAGTTGCGCCCAAGAGTAGAGTGATGGTCAAAGGTAAAGCCACTGTTAAGAGCAAAGTGACAGCCAAGACCAAGGTTGTAGCCAAGACTACGAAGATTACCGGACCCACCAAAACCGGGACTACGATGGCAGCTAAAGGAAAGGGTGCTATTAGAGCTGCCGTCAAGAAAACAACAGTCGGAATCCAGAGATCGGTAAAGGCTAGCTCGAATCGTGTTCGTAGGGTGGCTCGCAAGGCTGCTCCCCCACCCCCCGAAGAATCAACTTCGGAGGAAGAGGAAGAAGAGGAGGAAGATAACGAAGAGGCGGGGAATCTCGAAGAGGGCCAAGAGGAAGTTGGAGAGGTTGGGGAGGCTGAGGCGATCGAAAGGGACCGTGAGCAGAGCGATATGGAGGGGTTAGAATCAATACGTGTGGCGTCTTCTCCTGGCCAAGCAGTTTTGTCCGACTTCGCCCGCCAGAGGATCCGCAATCGCGGTGGGAAGCCCCGTGTTACCAGGACCTATAAGGTTGGGAAGACGATTCGTGCCAAATATTATAAGGGGAAATTGGGCCCCAGAAAGAAGGCTATCGAGGATGCAATCAGCCCACTGTTAGCGTCTCGGAGTTCCTCTGAATCTGCTACTATTACTTTAGCTACAAACACTAGGGCATATAGGGAAATCGCGCCGAAACCGCTTTCTGATGCGGGGGCTTCAAGTTCGGTGAGCAGCACTAGTGGTGCTTCCGTTTCTGGGAGAGTAGGTGTTAGGAGATCGGTCAGGAGGAGTGCTGCTCCCAATGCAGCACAGAATACTGTCCAAGCTTTCGAGGCACTAGTTACAGGACATCCAGCTACGGCACCACTGCTCGGTCAAGCGTTGAATACAGTTCTTGCTGCGAGCGTCGAGCCGGAGGGGGCTCTCCCAACTGGCATCGGGCTATTGGGCAGTGTCGAATGCACTGTCTAAGTTTCACCACTTGATATTTGCTCCTCTTCGATTTCATGTTTACAAGATAAAAAGGTCCTATGTTAGTTTTTTCGATGGCTTGTATATTCTTATTTTATTTTATTTTTTCATCCTTCAGTACTTCTCATGACCCTTACTACATAGCTCACTTTTAGATCTCTTTTGGGTTTATCTTTTGTTTCGTGCTTTCATTCTGAATGTCCTCATATTCGGTGTAGCAGCCCAGTCGATACTTGATTCGGATGAAGGGGGAATGGGTGAGGGATGCAGGGAGGGAGGGGGGGAGTACGTTGTTTTTCTGTGGTTTTCATACGGTTTTTCTTGCTTCCTTCCAACTATTACCTTTTTCTGAATGGGATTTCTTTTTTTTTTTCTCTTCCTTTTGCTGGGGAGCCCGTGTATTCTTTTTTTCTTCTCTTCTCATCACTTTCGCCTTTTTCTAAAATGTAGTACAAAATGGGGGATTACTATTTTTTTTCGTATAGTAAAGAGAATATTTGGAGGGAGGAGGAAGTATCTTGTTTACGTTAGTCTACCGATAAAGCGAAGCACGATGCACGATGCACGATGCACGATAATTACTGGATTAGTGGGCTGTTTGTTGAGGGGGGTTTCTTTATTCCTTTCTTTTCTTTAACTGTTGTGCGCCGTGTATGAATCAAGTCATGTCATCTACGCGGGACAAACACCAAGAAACCCTCACCTACATTGAAGCTTTTGCCTTCAAGCTGCCTGTGAGATCTTATGCGAATTTATTACTATATATACGTGTGCGCCCGGGGTGCCATAAACAAGAAAAAAAGAATCGCTTCTCCCAAGTGTGCTCATGCGGCATCACTCGACAGGATTGACAGGAAATAAACAAGCAAAATATGTCTAGATGGGGGGGGAGTGATTCTATATGATTGGGTTGTGAGCCTCGCCTAGCAGCACGAGCATTGTATGCCGAGATCATCCGCATCACAAATCCCATCCCCATCCCCATCCCCATCCCATCGCCATCCATCCATCCATCCATCCATCCATTCTTCCATCGATCATCATCACCATTATCATCATTCATCTCCCTCTACCGGTATCCATCCATGCATCCATGCATCCATGGCGTCCTACCGTCAAAGTTATATACTAGAATTCATCCATTCGGCACACCCAGAGAAAAAAAAAAAAAGAAAAGAAAAGAAAAAAAGACCCACCTGTATGTAAATTTACCCCACAATGCAGGAGATCACAAGGTAAGAATTTTTTTTTTCTTTTTTTTTCTCCTCTCCTCCCCCCCCCTTCCCCGCCCCTTTTTTCTGTCTGTCTGTTCTGTCCTGCAGAGAATATCATACAAAAGTTGTCATAAAGTGGCGTGAAATCTTGGCATTTTCCGGTTCGCAAGGTCGTCCGTCGGCGGCGGCGGCGAATCAACTGGTGGGCTTGGTTGGTTGGTTGGTTGGTTGTGTCGTGTTGTGCTGGGCTGGGCTGTGGGTGGAGCCCGTATATTGGGAAAGTTGGTTGCCTCGTTCGCCCGGGCGCCTAACCTCACCAAGGGAGGGATTGAGGGGAAGGTACCGTACCAGGAGCGCCGATTATCCTACCGGTGTGGTAAGGGACTTTTCTTGTTTAAAAATACTCTTTTAGTACTATTGCATTGTTGTGGTGAAAGGGGTTAGTTAGTTAGTTCGGCATCTTCCTTGTTCGCGCTAAGATGCGTTGTGGATACTTGTACGCTTTGTGATGTGATATCACATTTTGTGGGGTTTAGTTCTTCTATCCACACCCCTGGGCATATTTCGTGGGTAGGTCCTTGAATTGCAACGATGATTTCTTGGGTGTTGATTTTGGTTCCTGGAGATCATTCTATGGATCTCCTTTGTTGGGTTTTCTATTATCTCTGTCTATCTACCGTATTGTCTTTGCCTTTTACTTGTATTATACTGTTTTCGGAATGGTTAAATAAAGTTGTAGCAGTACTTCTTTTGCTATATGTTTTTACCTAGTTACTCGATGTATCGGTATTTCTAAAGGTAAAAGGGAAAACCTGTGCCCTGGTAGAGTCTCCTTGGGCACTATTTTTCAAAAACCCTCCGACCTCCAGCATTATAGAGAAGTTGAAAGAAGTTTTTCCATTCAAAATGTGCAGAAAATATATACAAAAAGTGCTTGCAGGGCTGGGTGTTCCTTAAGCTAACCTCCAGTCCTTCTAGACTGTTTTGAACTTATCCGTTTTGATTCTGGTTATTTATACTGTATCCGATGATCCCTCAACTTTGATTACAAGATATACAAAGGGCACATTCTAGATGCGCAGCTAGCTAGCCAGATAGGCAAGTCTTTTTGAATCGAGTTGGTCTACCTACCGGTAATCGAAAGCAACCCCCCGAGGCAAACCCCAGATGGATGCCATCCCGTCATTAACCATCAAAAATTTAAAACCAAATTTACCCCATAAATAAAAAAAACTCGTCAATCACAAAAAAAAAAAGCCAAACCCTCAATCATTCGTCTTGGAAGCCAGAGAACCCATAAGAATTAAGGATTCGAATTGTGGCTTGCCCGAAGGAATGAATTTCGACGATGGTGTGTATGTGAACGGGGGTGGCAAGCTCACGCTTTTTAACCCTCTCGCATCATGCAGATGCAGGCATCTCCCTCCTGAAGGCTTCTTCCTTCCGATCCTCGCAATCAGAGACAGAAGGCCCGGGGAAGGAATACGGTAGTGCTTTCCGGATGGAGGCGTTGGTATCTTGCGTGAGGTGAGCTTTCTTGATATTGCTGACTGGTGTGATATTATTTCTTCTGCTAACCTGTCGTACTCTGCTAAGTCCATTGTTGTTTGGAATTGTACTGTGAGTTTCGATATAGTCGTATCTGGTTGTGATGGAGCTCGGTATACGGGAAACCCTCTGGGAATTTCTTCTAAAACCTCTCTATCGGGCGAAAAATCCTGAACTCTTGGCGTCTCTCATACAGTACCCAGGTGCGACTGTATCATAAATCTATCCTCGATGTGCTGAACCGGCGTCAGCTACCGCTAATAGTGGATTTAATAAGCTTTTACAAGTACTTGTACGGCGCCGTACTCGAATAGGATGTACTAGTACGTAAATATACTCGAACATTTCCCCTTCCTAGTTACGCGAGGGGAGAAAACACCGCAACTCAGCCCTCAGTTAAGACAAAACAAAAGGAAGGCGCTTTACTGAGAGAGGCAACTGCAACGTGCTAATTAGCACATTTCTCTTCAAAAGTTTTTACGGTATGGGGAGGGGGGAAATGAAATGGGGGGAGTTTTTTTGTTTTTGTGGCGGTGGTGGTTTGGGGGGCCTATCATTTAAACTCACTGTGGTGGATGGGTGGGTAGAGAGGGAAGGTGTTTTAATGCTGGCTTTCTTTCTTTGGGATCGAGGAAGGAGTTTTTCTTTTTTTCTTTTTCTTTTTCTTTTTTGGGGGTTGGGTTTTTGTGTTTGTTGATGGCGGGCGGGTATTGACTGGCAGCTGGTGGTTTGAAAAAGGCATGCTGTGACGGGCGGGCTCATCACGCATTCCTCTGCCTGTGCCAAGAATGCCTCGGTGAGCCGGATACCGTGCCGGTGCTTGGTGAGGGCTCCGAAGCAAAATGTCAGGCGTTTGTGGAAAAGCAACTGATCACTCGAGTTTCGTGGGTATCTTTGGTGGTTCGCGTTTGGAGCAGAAAGAAATGCTCTGGTATGCGGGAAATCGCCTGGACGGGGAAACATTTCATGTTTCACGGGAAAAGGGTGGAGAAGGACGGGCGGACGGATAGGGAGGGAGGACGGAAGGGAAAAGGGAGAGAGGGGGGGAGGTGGCGGAGAAAAAGCCTGAAGAGGCGAGGTGTCCGATTGGAGTGAATATACCGGTGTCTATATGGTTTGGTTGATGGAGGTTTGATCGGTGGCGGCGGCAATGCTGCTGTTTACGGCGACGGGTGATGTTCTGTTGTGAGATAGGCGAATGCATGATGGGCGATTTATGAGAACTTTTTTTTTCCTTCTGAATTCCCCTTCTCTGTAGACTGACAATTTTTGCGATTTGGGGATTTTGCGGGATGGTTGTGATGGTCGGGGTGGTAGGGGTGCCGGTAGGTTAAGGGCAGTTTGTTCACTTGGTGGTATGTCTTAATAGCGACTAGAGAGTACCTGATACTAAAATGTACGAGTGCTACGTTTTTCTATGGCGGGACTTGATAGGCTTTGTAGCAACAGACGCTGAAAGGAGAAGAAGAATCGTTGTTGTCTATTCAGATTGAGGACAGGACTCCTCTTTATACTAAAGTCCTAGCGTGCAGAGTTTTCCTAGCGTCTTGAGAGTGCTGATGTGTCCCCTACATATACCGGAGACTATTCGGTCACTATTGCAACAGGCTTTCTTGCAATGTGGTTCTATTCGAGGGATTGATGTTGGTTTGTTCTACAAGAGACCGGGTGGAAATAAGTGCGAGTGATTGTCCATGAATAAGTGTGTTTATTTCTACCTGTGCTCTCCAAATGGCTGGGAAGTGCAATGCAAACTGTTTTGGAGCAGCTACTTATGAGCGTGCCCTAAATAACAGGTCTTAGGCAAACAAAAGAGCTTCGGCTCTTTCGTTGTACCTCCCCCCCAAAATCTGGGTGCTCCCAACTATCTCCTCAAGCTCCTTGTACTCCTCTTCCGTGAGACCAACCTCCTGACAATTCTCCTCAACCCTCTCCACAGTAGTCGCCCCGGGGATCGGCAACAAATCTGGCATCCCATCCCTCCCGCTCTGATACCGCACCCACGCCATCGCCAACTGCGCAGGCTTACATCCCTTCTTCTTCGCAAGACTCTCAACCCTATTCACGAGCTCCAAGTTGACCTTAAAGTTCTCCGGCTGGAACCTGCTGAAGTGTCTCCTAAAGTCACCCTCGGGGATATCATCCGGCGACTTTATCTCCCCAGTCAAGAACCCTCTCCCAAGGGGGCTATACGCGACTATCGGGATCCCAAGTTCCGCGCAAACACTCGCGACGCCGTTCGTGCGTATTTCCGTCGCCCAGAGCGAGTACTCGATCTCAACCGCCGCAATCGGGTGCACGGCGTGGGCCCTGCGAATTGTTGCGGCGCCAGTCTCGCTGAGCCCTATACCCCCGATTTTTCCTTCCTTCACGCACTCCGCTAGTGCACCGACGGTCTCCTCGATGGGGGTTTTGGGGTCTACCCGTGCGCACTCGAAGATGTCGATTTTCTTGACGCCATCAAGGATACGCATGGTGTTTTCTATGGACTTGCGGACGTCGGCGGGGGATCCTAGGGGTGACCTGGTTACGGTATCCACGCTGCCCTTGATGCTTAGGATGACTTTGGAAGCGTCCTCGGGGTATTTTTTGAAGTAGCGGTGCAGGAGTTGGAGGCCTAGAGTGGGGTCTGGGGTGCCGTAGAATTCAGCCGAGTTCCAACAAACGGCGCCCTTCTCGATGGCTTTCTATTGCTGTGTTAGTGGGTGGGATTGATGAGAATTGGGTGGGTCTGATGAGTAGGGGATATACCTTCATTGCCGCAAAAGCCTGCTCATCGGGTGTAAGATGGGGCCTCCAGGTGAATCCCATTAATCCGTATCCAGTCTTGCCGACGGGTGTATTGTTGATGGTAATCATTGCGTTTGAATTTTTCTGTTCTTGCGGATATCTTTTCTGGGGTCGTTCTGATAATCAAACTGTGTCTTGAGGATCGAATCAAACTGTGTCTTGGAATCGGTCTGAAGTCGGGGGATTAGGGTCGTTATATATCGTCATTGATCTCTCGTGCGGATGAAATGAAGTTTCATAGACGCTCTCACCGGGCGGCGGGGTTAGGGGGAGATAAGCGACCCTCTCTCCGGTCGAAGCACCAGAATACCCTCCCGCCGGGATTAATTCCATTCCAACACCCTTATCTACCGTTCTTCCCCCAATTTTGAGCCAAGCGAAATAATATGGCTTCGTGGCTGTTCGGCTTTGGATCCGGCCGTTTATGTGCCTTGCGCATTATATTAAAAGTTTCTTCAAGGCAAAAAGGCTTAAAACTTGGGTTCCAGACCCGAATTGCACAGCTGACGAGGGTGGAAAAGGCGAGAAAATCTACTGAATTGGGTTCTTAGAGATCTTTGAGCTAGATGATAAAGCACATTCTACGGTATACAAGCGGTAACGGTACCGTGGAATAACTTCGAAATGTGTTCCCACTGGACTGCGGACCTCTCGGCCGACATATTCGCCTCGTATTCGGCCCTATGGACTTAACATCACTAAACCCGAGCATGAGGAGGACTTGGGAGAAGCATGATAGTAAAGTGTAGCTATTTTGTTTCGGGGGGTCTTTGATCAAGAGCTGGCCTATCAATTCTTCCTTACCGTTAAGCTACTGAACCAGAGGTAATCTGAAGAGTGGCAGGGTTCTAACTACCGGTACCCCGGAGTTAGGATTCTACGATCTCTCAAATATCCCTGGGACATCGCTAAAGGTTTGGCGCCCCTTTTCACTGTGGTCTTTCGTATTATACTGTTTGCAAGGGGTTCAGGGGGAATGGAAGAGATGGAGTTTGCGGAGAATCCGGTACGAGAGTACAAGATATAAGAGAATTTCTGGAGTTAGTGGCCTGCTACCGGGAGTGGAAGAAATATTAAGTATATGGGTAGAAGTGAGGTAGTCCGGCTGAATCCCTGCTGAACTTGAGCTTACTTTCCATTTGACGAGACTGTTTGAGCTTTATTGAACCGTCAAGCTCTAGTATGTGCAAAGAAGGTTTTTATTTATTCTTGTTCTGTCCCCAAGTTGCAACAAGAGGGAGTTCTACCCAATTCCTGATTATTTTGGGGAAAATCCAGGGCGAGGGGGGGGGGGTTTATACTATTTGAAAAGTCATACGATCTGATATGTTTGTATGGATGACGTTTTCTGGATGATGTGTACAGGGGGTTCTTCTAGTCTCTGTCGCTTTTTCTGAGATATTAGAGGCTAGCGCATAGCTTGTGAGAGAGAGCAGAATAATAATAATATTTTGTTTCTAGAGTCATGCTATAGTTAGTGTAGTTTTAGCAACTATTAGGGATAGTTTGGAGGCCTCGTAGGGCCACTATCCAGAGACTCAAATAGTTTGACAAATAAAGGACCAGATATTTTTATTCTAGTGCCATGTTTCTCACATTATATACCCCTCAAACTTTGACTAGCTCCCTTCCTGTATTTAGAGCAACCGATCATCAGGGACCACCTATCAGGCACATAAACTCTCTCTTCGCGGGGCGGTTCCTTTCTCTTGTGCTATCAAAAATTCTCTATTACACGATAGATTGAATATTTGCACATATGCCACTCTATCACTAGAGAGTTTATACTATTATCCTGCCTTGCCTTCCCTCCACCATCCAACAGAGGGACAGTGTTTGCTTCAAGTTAGCCTATTGCAGCGATCCTCTACTATCCACACGGAGGTCCACTCAATTGTTTGATTTCCTATTGTTCTAGAGTTCCCGGGGTCCCATCCCATACCGCACCTTACACCATGATTCATGATCGAGGTGGCAGTGTCATGGGTAGGTGTGTTGATGGGAGGAGATGTTGAGTTGTATGTTCTTCTTCTTCGGTTGTTAGCTAACGGCTACTTAAGTAGTGAATACTCTGTTAGTACATGTATAGCCCTATGCCTCCGCTCGCTCCCTATACATCCATTCATGCCCTAGTGCCCACTCGTCCACACTTCTGTGCCCCTCCATACTATTGCACTTCCTGTTACTTCTCTTGAGTTCTGCTAATAACACGTTCTACTACTGGGATTATTATACCATCACATCAAAGCCTTTTTTTTTTTTTTTTTGGAAGCGTGCTATTAGAACCCGAATCTACCGGATCAATTTATTACCTACCGCTACAAGATTATTCAATTCTAGAAGTGATAGGAGGGAATTTTGTAAATCCCTTGCCACCGGGGGCTTGCGTGCAAATATTTAGTTAATCGTAGTTCTAAACTTGAAAATAGCCTAGTTTGCTGCTTTGTGCCGATTAAAAGAAGCTCGGAGTTCGAAGTGGGGTGCTGTGTGGGCTTCTGGCACCGCACTAGAAGGATACAAGCACCGGAGGGTATTAGTGGATTGCCATATGAAAAAATTGGTTCCAACGGAGTTCCTGTATTTGGCCTCGGGTGGTTCTATGATACTGACCGAATGCTCACCCGAGTGTTTTTGAGGGTACGAAAACCTCTGTTATTCATTGAGCACCTCGGTGATCCCGATTTCCCCACAAATCGTATCCAGCCGTGTCTAGTCCTTTGCTCCTTGTTTTTTCCTGCTGTTTTCGTTTGCTTTTAGATGTTTCTTGACTGAAGGTTTTTCTTCCGTTTCACTGTTTTTTTCTTTTCGCCCCGGGATTCCTCGGTATGTGCACAAGGGTATTGGACACTTTTCCGCGAGCAGAGGATTTGAAAACCCGAGTGACATCTTGTGGACTTGGCTAATGCTAATTGCTTGGCAGGGCGGAACCCTGCCTTTGACTCCAAGTCAGGGCCGGGAAATCCTGCGTTCCTTGCAACGCATGCGCTTCTCGGCAGATTAGCAGGTACGGTGCAAATCCCCTACGTCCTCGGCTACCTTAGCTAACCGTAAAAACTTGTTCAATTCAAGGTTGGATCGCCCACCGGAAGGGACAGCACTAAACCACAATGGGCTTAGCAGAGCAGGTTAACAAAACCCAGAATACAGGTTAATGAGATCTGTTATAACCAGCCTACCTCGCCTGAGCTACACCATGTCTGGAAGACGCTATTCCTTCTCGGGGCACTTTGTCTCTGGTTACGAAGGCTGGAGGCCTTCCGGAGCTACTTACGCGGTCGCCCGTTTCAATTGGTCCAGCAAAACCTCTTGACTCAACTGCATAGTCTACTCATGCGTATTTCCTCACATGTTGCGGCGTGTTCCCATTCGCTAAGGAGCCGTGCGCAAATTTCTATTTGACAGCGCATATGGAGCCCTTTGTTGTCAATTCGTCCCAACGTTTCCGACAACAATTGGCCCGTTCCTGCAGTGGGAAGGGAGTGCGGAGTGAGGGAGAGGCCCGAGCAGTATTCGTATATATTACTCGAGAGGGAGACATCTCTCTTGTTGAAGTAGTCATAACCTTCTCGTTCACTATCATCACTCGTTTGCTTTTCTGTTTGATAAAAATACATTGAAGATGCAGGTCCTCTTCACCAAGTCAGTCCAGGATTCTGGGGCCATTGGAGAGAATGTGCTGGGCATTAAAATTTCCAATGATCTCTCTACTTCATTGACACTGAGCATCCAGCCGTTTACGGTTAATTGCGATATCCAAATTCCTGCCTCGGCTCCTCCTGCTCTTTCTGCTCCGTCGTCGCCAGTACTACCACCCTCGCTTCCGGCACCTGGTACGGAGGTTAAAGTGGAGGAGCCTGAGTCGGCGGCGCTTCCTCCGGTAGCCTCTGCCACTTCGACAGCGACTCAAACCAGCCTTCCGACACCCATAGTCACCTCAACACCTCCTCCCGCCTCGCTACTCGATACATATAAAGTCCACCAACTCGACCGGATATTTACTGCCGATAGGTTCTACAAATACCTTCTATCAGCACCTTCCACATCCGCATATATTACTACCGACGACGAGTTCCTGTCAGCATTGCACCGAATCACCGGGGCGGAGGACTGCAGCGCAGACTTGGTGGTTGAGGTATACGATGGGATGAACGAACTGCGGAGAGGCATGATGGCGGAGGTCATCAAAGTTGTCGAAGAGGGATTGGAGAGGGATGAAAACGAGAGGTTGGATGAATGGATTAAGATCGAGGTGCCCAAGATTTTAGATGAGTTTATGTAAGAGGTTAACCTAGAGTGGAGTGAGGTAGGGGGATTGTTTTTTTATTTTATATTGGAGTTTTTTGGTCAGCATGAGGCGTTACTATTGGGTTTTTCTCTTCTTTTATTGTGACTATAGGCGATGACTTAGAATACATGAGCTACTTGTCACTGATTTAGGGGTTTTTTTGCCCCCCGAGCTTACGAGAAATAGTGGGTCAAGGGCCAAATGTTCTATGAGTCCTCACCTGGATAGGAGGTTCGGGGCTCAATAAAATGCATCACCTCCCTCACAGATGCTGTGCGGAATCGAAGGGGCTTCCAGTCTAAGGCATTTCAACTACGCGTAGCGAGGAAGTGGACACATTTTTATCCGTTCAATGGGGTTTAATCTCCTGTGGGTCTATAGATCTACCTAGCTATTAGGTCAAACACCAGCAGTTTCAAAAGTGACAGAATCGTCTCTCACGCGAGATGCGCTCTTACCGAGTTATCTTGTGAAGTGCTGTAGGCTTCTCCCCCACTGTGTTTCCCTAGGGAGTCCTGTGGAAACACCGGCCTGTGTTCAAAGCACCCATCAATTATCGCCGGCAATAATAAATCTCGGCCTACCCATATGCCTGATCTACATTTGTAGGGCCTTGCTTTCCCCTTACTTTGGTAATATCCATCGTGGGCTCAGGAAGGATGTGTCAGGTCTTACGCTCACAGCCCGTCACTCGGAACTCGATGCGGGAAGGCAGGGTTTACCGGGAATGACGTTCTCAAGTCAACCTGCCACCTTGCATTCACTCTCGCCATTCTCGCGTTGTGCAGCGATTTGGTAATTAGGAGGTAGATCCAATGCCCTGAATGATTGCTGTGGGATTATGTTTTGTATGGTACTTTTGCCGTTCCATCTTCGGGATCGTAGTCAAGAAAAAAGTCCTTAAAATCTACTGGACTACGGGGGCACAGGTTCACGCCTCTTGGGTGGGGGTATGCTGTAATGGAGATTAATAGTCAGCGTTAGTTGGGCCAAACCCTCATCTTTGAGCAAAGCCTGTCAGTCTGCCTGGTTGAGGCTTGATAGAAACGGTGGGGATGAAAGAATGGCCTAGAGGTGTAGATGACCGGAGATGTCGTGGTATGCATTGTGTATGAAGGTTGCTAGTCAGTTGGCAGCTACTAGGTAAGAGAAAACTTCTGCATGGATAACCCCGTACATCTGTCTAAGCCATAGTGCGCCCACACACTCCCGCACTTCTGTGCTCCTCCATATGTGGGGTTCTTGATATCTCTGCTCTCTCGATGCTTTTAGTACCGATGATTATACTATCAGGATATTTGTTAGTATAGGTGAGCTATATGATCTGAGTTAGACCGATTGCTATTCTTTGAGTTAGCAGAGAGGGCTTAATGGCTTCTACTCTTGAGTAGAAGGGGTGTTCACAATTTAGGTAGTAGGGTTTTCTACATCAGCGTATTCATTCCACTTGTTCAGTGCTCGGAATCGATATTGACGGAAGTGGTTTAATGGGATGTCACTGATGCTGTTTCACGGCATTCGTAATGTTTTACCATAAAGCGTGGTCCTCCCTCTGGTGCTAAAACCTACTCACTCTAGCCCCACTATCAATGTAGAGAAGAAAGCCGGGGGGTGCCATTGCCGGAGATTTTTCAGCCCCCCACCTAGCTCTGTGGAGCCAGTAGACCGTTGCGAGCACTGTCAAACATTCCTATTTGAATAGTGGTACTTTATTATATTATATTATACTTGGGCGGGGACGAAAAAAATCAGAAAACTATTTCCGCCTATCTAGTACAAATCTCTATGGAGACAAGGGTTGTGTTTTCCGGTTCTTTCATCCCTGTCCGAGTATTAACTGATGGTCCATGCCATTGGATATTCAGTAAGGGAAGCTCCTTGGCCGGGTTTGGGACCCTTTATTTCAAGGCTGTAGTACTGGTGGTCAGTGTGCTGGTGTGATTTACCGGTACAACTCTAAGGATCAACTCTCCGACCCATCAAGTCTGCCGGACCAGGAGGTGTCTGCGGGATGTTTATTCAAAGGACTATCGCCCCTGCTGGCTTTTACATGCATGGCATAAGATATTGACATTAGCACTGGTATATCATTATGGGCGGGTTGCGGTGGGCGTATCATCACTGTTTGCTAAAGAAGTATAAATGGCATGTGTGTTTTGAAAGGCGCTAGCCCCCCCCTTGGCCTGGGGCCTGTTTTTTTTGTGGGGAAAGAAAAAGACAGGGGATAGCCACTTCTCATTTTCTCGGTTCCGCCATCATGAATGACTACTAAGAGTATACCCATTCATACATCTATCCATCTATCTCACTTGGTATATATTCTTAGGTAGCCTAAGATCTATAGGTCGCCTAGGTAAAAGTGTCTGTAATGTCCGCACTGGGTAATCAAAGATTCTCTTTAGGAGTTGTGGATGAAAGGTGTGGACTCCAGTTATACAGTATAGTAAAAAGCAAAGTTGGTGAATCCAGACAACCCACCGGATTGAATGTCTAATGTGTGATTTACTTAGTTTTTATCCGCATGCTCAATGGTTGGGGCCCTACAACGGTCATGAATCATCACTCGAAAGCACAGGGTATAGCTGAATATACGAAAATTAACCATTCCAAATTGAAAATTTGCAGAGCATGATGCCTGCATTACTAGAAAGCATTTCGGTGTGTGTTAAGACGCCCTTCATCCGTTTTATTGGTTCACATAATTACTTATTGGTACTTGGTGTTATTACTTGAGGTAGCAACGGCGTTAGAAGTGTTTTATAAGCATCTCACGTAAGATTCTTTCGTGTTGAGTGATCCTGAGAGGTGCTAACATAATGGGAGGGAAGCAAAAACGATACACCAAAGATCTGGTGGCAAACATCAGATTTGTCAAAGCTGTTCACTGCCCCTCCTGTTTGTCGTTCCCTACTATAATAGATTATAGCTTCTACTATACGCCTGGTGTCGAAGCGTTTTTTAAAAGGACTACTATTGCGTATTACTAAAACATAGCCCTTTTTCCTTGGACCCTGGTCGTAGTAAATAGCAGTCATTATTGAGGGTGTTTCCACACTACTGCCAGAGTGCTTTCCGGTGAGAAGGGTGGGAATGGTAGTGCACTCTGCCACTCTCCAGGCACCCTTTCGTATTCGACTGCCATACAAGCGTAAATCTCTGCCTAAGCCATACGCTTACGCTACCCCCCTCTTTTCTTCCCCATTTTCTGATTTTATAGGATTTGTTGGTCTTGATGGTGGCTTGCCAGGGGGGTGGGTAGTGTTCCTGACGGTCCGGTCCCTGGGCCAGGGGTGCAGCAGGCGCTTCGAATGAGCCACAACTCGGCCATCTCTGACAGCCTTTTGCCCTCTTCGCCTTGGGTCATCCACTGGTCAAGCCTGTAATTTTCTATTCTTACCCTCAACTAGGGACTACTGTCCGGCTTCTAGAACTCATCTGACTCTCCCGGGCCGAACTACAGATATCTGCGGGCTTCCGGGCGATCGGGCATGATTGTGCTGACTTTGGGGTGTTTTAGGGTATCTGGTAACACTAATGTCAATCGGATATCCTTGACTGCAAGGGACTTCAAATATTACAAAAGGGCAATAGTATTATAGATCGCAACTTCTTGTTTAATAGAGACCCTTGTGGGCTGTTCGGTACAAATAGCGCCTCTCCGTGTAGGCTTAAATAAGGGTAAGAACTTAAGATATCAGAAACGGGGTTGAAAAATAAAGTATGATATTATTAGGAGGAGAATAGAGTTCCTTACAGAGTGCACATTGCCATTTCGATTTTCCATTAACACAGAGAACTTTCCATTAACTGGAAGCTAACAGTAGCCTTTGAATTTTTCTTTGAAAGGAATAGGGTAGGAGTACCCGCATAAGCGTCAGCAGGCCTGAGACCTATGTGACTATACTGATGTGATAGTTTATGATCACTGCTATTACTTATCACTATTGGAGTTAAAAGGCCCCTTGGGGCAAAACTTAGTGTAGATATAGAACGAATACTTGCATTCTCGCATGAATAGTTGTATCCAACCCGATAATTAGGACTGGAAGAGTAGGAATAGTTTGGGTTCCGGAATTGCTAGGCCGGAGAGTTCAAATGGACACGAAGAAGTGGTGGAAATTATACTGGAATGGGACGACATCAACCCCGACAAACCGAACAACGACCGCAGCATGCCACTCTGGTATGCTGCCCGAAATGGGCACGAAGGGGTGGTGAAAGTCTTGCTCAGACGGGGAGACATCAACCCCGACAAACCCGGCTGGCTCGGCAAAACACCACTCCACAGTGCTGCTGAGAATGGGCATTCGGGTGTAGTGGAAATGCTACTCGGATGGGATGACGTTAATCCGACAAACCAGATAACCATGGCCGAACACCATTCTCGTACGCTGCTGAGCGTGGCTATGCGCGAGTGAGCGCGCTGCTGCAACCCACAAAACCTACCAACCCTAGCACAATCTAAGGCCCAGGAGGCATTGTCCTTACCGTCTTCAAATCTGGATGGCCTATTCCCAATTTCCGCAACGACTACAACAATTCTATAAACATGTCCTCTGTCGCCAGTTTCTCCCTCCCGCTGTACCTCAACCCATCGTGTATAATGCCGCATTGTAATTGCGGTGTTTTCTTGTGTTTCGTGGTACGCTTGCCACTAGAACTCAGCTTAAATACCCCTTTTGGTGGCAGGAAATCATGTGGGGTGAAATGCCCATTTATACCACATACCCGTTAACTCTCTCGGGATTTTCTTATGTTTGTCGGGTCGGTCTGATCGAGGGTTCAGCATTGGTGGGGGGCTATTTCTCTTGTATTAGGCCTGCAGCTCTTATATTACCATGGCTTTAGCTCCTAACCTTAGTCATTTGCCTAGTACTGCACTCCTCAATTAGAGATGGAACCATTCCTGGCCTCCATTATGCTCCAACTTGATACTCAATCTCCCTGACGTGCTATGTAGTGGAGGTGTCTAGATTCGTAAACCTTTTAAATCTGGTGGTTCGGATTTGGAATTTAGCTGTATGATAAAATTTAAATCTTCGTAGATTTCGGTAAGGGGATGTGTCAGGCCCTTCTTAAAAACACTTCTAGCTCGCTGTGGTAAGTTTCTATTTCTTGTTATATCATGATTGTGAGGGTATGTTTAACGGGTGAGGTGAATGTTTTGAACTCAGAGATAATCAGATGGCGAGCTGACAATATATACACAGCCCACCATGAATTCGAACAGTCTAAATCATGAGTTTGCACTCGAGTGAGAATATTGCCCGTAGTGTGCTTGAGTAGGTAGGATATATTGCCCTCAGAATGACGGATTGGCCAAGGGCTCTTAAAGAGGTTTCCTCACTTCCCGGGGGCAGCTTACCGCAACGATTGCTACCCGCAGTCATGGCCAGCTCCCAAACTCTACCGATCTTTTTCCTGCTGAGAGCAGAAGGTCTTAGGCTATTTTCCATAAGGCCTATCCTGCAGCTCTGAAAAGTGAGGGCTTTCATGGAGTTGCCACAAAAGCAGATTGGGCCTACTATAGTATTCACTGGTATCGAGGGTTTTCCAGCTGTTACTCGGGGTGCCCGGTTTTTGAAGGGTAAGAATATGTGTTATGGCATTCGTGGTAATAGCTCAACTCCGAAGAGAAAAACAGGCCTAAAAGAAAACTTGTACAAAGACAGGAATAGAACATAGGACCTTTAAAACACGTTTTCCTAATTTGTAACCCTTCACTCACGCAAGTAGAGGCATTGCTGGACCAACTAGTTTGCTATAGGTTTGAAATTCTTTGCCCTCATAGTCGTAGTTGGCGTTCTATAGGGCTTGTGTAGATGACTGTCGTTGCGGGGGTTTGTGGGGAAAAAGGTTTTCAGAGTGCGGCTTTCCTCCACACATTGCTTAAATAGAAACGATAGAGTCCATGGGAACGACAAAGATACCCTTCTGGACTAGAACGGACGAACACAACGAGAATCGGTTGCTTCCTAATTCCTTCTTGTTCTTTTGTTCTTTCTTGTGGGAGCCTCTGTGAACCACCACGAACCTGTTCCTATACGCTCCTATTCTGAACCTTCGACACAAAAACCAACACGAACACTGTTTTGACCCTTTGCGACGTCATTCTCCAAGCTTACCTCGCTGTCACTTTTAAAGGCCGAATCTTGGTTCTTTCATCTGTGTCTAGGCGGATATTCGTTCTTTCAGTACCGCGAAGATGGTGCTACTGCTAGCAGACGTTCGTCTCTACGCGAGGCCCGGCTTAACACCACTTGCATGGGCTGCCCTGGGTGGGCATGAGGCAGTGGTTAAGATGCTGCTAGAGCGGGATGATGTTAACCCCAACATTGCGGATAGCCGTGGCCACACGCCACTCTCCATAGCCATCCAGAAAGGACATGAGAGAGTCGCGAAGATGCTGCTAGAACGAGTGGATATTAATCCCAACACTGTGACGAATGGCCTAACGCCACTCTTGATAGCTGCCGGCGAGGGCCATGAGGAGGTCGTAAAGATGCTGCTAGAGCGGGACGATGTAAACCCCAACTCTGCGGATAGCCGTGGTCAAACGCCACTCTCCATAGCCATCCAGAAAGGACATGAGAGAGTCGCGAAGATGTTGCTAGAACGAGTGGATATCAATCCCAACACTGTGACGAATGGCCTAACGCCGCTCTTGATAGCCGCCGGTGAGGGCCATGGAGGGGTTGTAAAGATGCTGCTGGAGCGGAACGACGTCCACCCCAACACCGCGAATTCATCTGGCCAAACGCCACTCTTGATAGCCGCCTCGAAAGGGCATGAGCAGGTCGTGAAGATGCTACTGGAGCGGAACGATGTCAACCCCGACACTGCGGATAGACGGAGGCTACGTAGCTGGGGGGGCCAGACGCCACTCTCCATGGCCATCGAGAAAGGACATGAGAGAGTAGTGGAGATGCTGCTAGAACGAGCGGATATCAACCCCAATGCTGCGAAGAAAAATGGCCCAACGCCTCTCTTGACAGCCACCCGCTTGGGCCATGAAGGGGTCGTGAAGATGCTGTTGGAGAGGAACGATGTCAATCCCAATACTGCGTGTAGTGATGGCGAGACGCCACTCTCGAGGGCCGCCTGGGATGGGCATGAGCGACTCGTGAGGATGTTGCTAGAACGGAATGATATCAACCCCAATATTCAAGATAAGGGCGGCGAAACACCACTCTTCGGAGCCGCCTGGAAAGGACGTGAGGGAGTTGTGAAGATTCTGCTAGAGAGGGACGATGTCAACCCCAACATCGCGAATACATCCGGCCAAACGACACTCTTCATAGCCGCCAGGAAAGGACGTGAGAGAGTGGTAAAGATGCTGTTGGAACGAGCGGATATCAACACCGATATGAAAGATTTCGCTGGCGAGACCGCACTTTCGCAAGCTCTGGGTCGTGGACATCATGCTATTGCGAAATTACTATCAGGACGTAGAAATTTCATTCCTCCGTCAGATGCTGATGGACTTACAGCCCGTTCCTCTCCCGGGCCGTCCGATACAATTCAGCGCCCCTCCAAAAGGATCCGCAAGTTTTGATGTTCAAGGTTTGGCCTCGGCATACCTCCCTATTCTTCGAAATTCTATCCGATCAACCACGGACTGGTGGCTACTAAGCCCTTTAACACTCCTACCATGCGACCTCCACCTCCTTGCTCCGTCTATTTGTTTAGCAATATCACCCACATTCCTTTCCAGTTTCCCCTTTTCTTTCCGATCTCCTCTCCTTTTAGTCTATTGGTGTCTCCATCGCCCCACTAGAAAGTAGGGGACCATTTTCCAGACACTAATCGTGCCCCGTGGGCGGGGCGAGACTGGGGATGAATTAATGCTAATGGCTGTTTCACTGATTTCCGCAGCCATCAAATTTTACCATGATAGAATTACAATTGTATCATAGCCCCCTCCCTTTCTTTCTTTCATTTCCCTTACAGACTGTTTTTTTCCATCGTTAGCTTCAAGGCATGTGTTCGTTTTTCTCCTGTCAAATTGGAGCCTTACTACATACCCGTTATTTTTTTAGTATCATAAAATTGAAGCCCCCCCACTCCTCTTTCTCGCAGTCTTACGGTAGGAGGACGGGAAGCAATCCAAGTCCAAGGGAACAGTGTTTGTAATTCCTTAACATATGTACCATGCCGGCAACGGTCAGAATCTGGGCTTGCCTACTTTCCTTTTCCTATCTCTCTATCATGATATCATATCTCGAAGTACTGCTGCATACCTTGTCGTCCTCATCTCCTTGTCCTCTACCAGCATCGCTGAACTTCGAGTAATGCCACATCCGCACTCGGTGGATTCAATTGATGCACACACGAGAGACCTTTCCGTTTTTGCCTGCTGCCATAATGTCGCTGTACTTGGTCGCCCATGAAAAAAAAAATGATAGAGACAAAAACAGGGGAAGTAATCATTTCTCAATATCGATAGACTCTAGCTCCTGTAATTTATGTAGATCACTAGCAAGTCTTTTTTTTCATCTTTTCCTTCCCGGTCTAATACTCAACCTGGCTCATGCCGCGATTTTCTCTTTTCTCTTTCTTTATTTTTTACATTAAGATAGCACCGTTGCCCCAACACTGTACCATACTATATGATACCATGCTGCACGTGCTAGCCTCTCAGCCCCCGTGAATAAGCTAAGTTAGCCTATAGCTACACAAAGGGAAAAACATTACATAAACTATCGCTCAATCTTAAACTGGCCTAAAAAATGTTAAAATCTTTTTCACAGCCTATGAAAACCCCTATTAAATATCTTCAATCCAAAACCTTGGGGGGTAACTCAGGGCCTTTCTGTGCTTTATGTGCTTTTATATTTAATGATCCGAGAAAAAAGGTTTGTAGCAAGATATTTAGAGTATTATAGAGTTGGTGCAGAATGCCAACCAAAGGGTTACCAATGGCTAAGGTTTTCAATGCTGTGAGGTATTAGGCTCGCAGAAAATGACTGATAATGTATCATAGGCCTAAGAACGAGAGAAAATCATCTCACTGATTGAAGCATCCCAGTCACTCTTTTGCTCTCTTCTGAGTTTTGTAATCTTTCCTAAATAATAAATTAGATAGGGCTTCAACCCAGCTCAATAGCTAAACCATTAAAAAGTGGTTCACAGGACATTTTTTTAATGCCCAACAACAACAGTAAAAATATTAATATGCATGCTGAGTATCTGACACATGGGACGCACCGGATGCCCAAAACACAAACAGACCCTCAGGATAGGAGCAGACACTAAGCTTACGTTAGGACATAACCTCTAGCATTTCAAAAAGCTTCAGGATGCTTAGTATGCAACTCCTATTTGCAGGAGGAGTTCTGATACACTTCTTAGTATTCCAAAAGAATTCAGATCCACCACTACCTCTTGTAGAAATAAGTCTAGGGTCCCCCCAATACCTGCTACTGACCTATGTCACAATCTAGGATCATATCCACTTCATGTAAATATATTCTGTTTATTGTACTAATTCTAATTTAAATACATTCTTAAGCTTGTTCCCGGCACACCAAACAGCTCAAAAACTTAGCATAATCACTCCTACTTCAGAATACACCATACCTTGATAGAAGATGGTGGTGTAAAGGTGTCCTTTTGGCGTATGATTGGTAGGAAGGTGTAGAATCATATTCTGAAAGGGCTTCACAATTGCACCTCATATGCTTGTGGAATCTGAGTCTAAAGTCAGCATTTGCTAGAGGCCTAAAAATGCTGGGCACAAAGACTCATCAGCAAAGGTTCACATTTGACCCTGATGCCTCAAGAGACACAGGGGGGATAGAAGGCCAGATTATAAAACTCTACTGGTTTTATCCAAAGGCAATAATAGTCCTATATCGGTAACAAAACAGGCTCCTCCTTGCGCCCCCTGTGCGAGAGTTTAATGATTTATTGAATTGCCTGGATTCTAATTACAACATTAAAAATCCCATTAGTTATAGTTAAAAAGACAATAATAATCTTGTTTTCTGCAAAAATATAAGGTATTTATATCAAGAACTGATGGACCTTTTACATAATGAAGTTTAAAAATTTGAATCAATAATATTTAAATTTGGTATGTAAAAGATCGGTGAGTTGAACCTAAAAATAGCTGATATTTTATAGAAATTAAGATTAGTATCTCCTCTTCAAGTGGACTGACAGGCACTATCAGGATTACACAGGAATACAGCTGATTCATGAAAATGTAAAACTGAATGACATGGCTCCACTGGGCTCTCAGGCATGAAACTTTTGTTTAGTTGATGTACTCCAGAGTAGACTAGGAGGATTAGGTATGAATACCTGAGTTGAGGTGCAAAGATTGAACTAGCTAAGCGAGCTGTTTAGAGTCCTATTTGGAAGGCCAGGGAGTTCTCAGGGTATTTTAAGTGCAGGCTGGCTTCTGGATGAGGACGCATTCCACAATGGAAAACTACTGGAAAAATATCTGAAAAATACCTGAAAGATTTCATGACTTATAAAAGGCTGTAGTGAGACATATTTGAGGTCATCCTCGACTCCACCGATCACCTCCCGGACCCGGTCCTCATGGCCAAAGCTCATAAACGGCTCAAACTCCTCCTCAGACAGTCTCTGCTCTCCCGGTGGAAGGCAGACTTCGCCCCCCCCCATTACTATAACTTCCCC
>QOVD01003149.1:0-17304 GCA_003521225.1 Tuber microsphaerosporum | reverse complement strand
CCCCAGGATCGCCCCCTAGAGGTCCTAAGACTACACTTTTCTCCGGTAACCTCATGGAAGGTATCTCGGACACCCGTGCCAGGGCCTTGATGATTTGCAACGCGCCTGTTCTTCCTTAGGTTTTTGGTTGGTTTTTACTTTTTGGTTTTTGATTGTTCCGTGTTTGCTGAGTTGGTAACTGGTGACTTTACTGTGTTTTTGTTATTATTATCAAGTGCGTATGGATTCGACGCGTTGGAGAAATAGTTTTGTTTTTAGGTTTTGTTTGTTTTGTTTTTGTTGTGTGTTTGTGGGTTTTGTTTTGGCCATATCTGATGATGCATGCTATTTCTTGTACCTTAAAACAACGAATATATGATATAAAAAAAAAAAAAAAAAAAAAAAAAAAAAAAAAAAAAAAAAAAAAAAATAGGAGGATACTTAGTTTTGTAAGCAACCATTCACTGTTATTTCCTACTTATACTTTTACAATAAAACTACCTTTACACTTTCTATAAGATTATTACTTGAATATTGAGTGTATACCTTAACCTCTTACCTATTTGGTAGGTAAGATAATTTGAAAGTATCAGGGGAAAATAAACACAGTTAAGATACTATAGACTTAACCTGTGAGTAATTATAACTAGCACTATTAGTTCACAATAGTACTAAGAAGAGCACATTCTACTTATTAGACAAAAATAAGATAACATAAGAGTCATTATCTGTTACACGATATAAGTAAGGAGCGTTTCTAACAGCTACATAAAGCTTTTAACATCAAAAATACTTTGGAAAAAATTACCACTCAATATAGAAATCTCCAATACCTAATTTCCATTGCCTATTCACCACATTTGCAGGCTGTCTTTCAGTATCAGCTCAGTGTTATTGTTATTATCTCACAAGCCAAACAATTTATTACCCTACCTCAAACTTGAACAGATAAGTACTAAAGGACTATTATTTTGAAAATCATTCAAGCCAGTGACTCTTTTGGAGGCAAATGGGTACAAAGATAAACTCAGTCTTTAGTAAACAAGGGTGACAATTGTATAAGAACAAAAGCTTCTATCGACTATAAGTGTTATTTGATCAAGCACTTTACCCACATATTCCACCTCATGAAACACAACTCTCATGATTCAAGGTGCTGCAACCATAATAGAGAAAACGTAAGGTCAAGTAAATATTATAATAATGGCTATCAGGGACAATTTAATCAACCAGGAACTATAGTTGAAGACAATACTACCCTTAGCAAGCCTGAAAGCATCTCCAAAGACTGGAAAGATATTCCTGCTTTTAGCTATATTAGAGTGTTCAAACTGAGTTATAGTGTATGACAAATGTGGATTGAATGCTACAACTGAAATAGCTATCAGAAGTTTAATAGTCAGAGAAGCACAACAAATAGTATTGTCCATGAGGCCTAGTAAAATGTCAAGAAGAGATATTTCGTCCTAATCTAACATACCAGATTTTTAAGACCTATTATAGGCATTGTTGGGGAAAGAATAGCTTGAGTAGAGTCTTTGATGGTGGAAATGCAGCGATGAAAGTCCATTCCTCGGAATTTGTTGCTAGATAGCAGTAAAGACTTGTACTCGCGATATCCAACTCCTGTGTTGTGATTGCTGTTTTCTCAGACATTGGATTTAGTTTCATTTTTGGCTCCAATCTTAACTGCCAGAATTTTTCCAATTTTTTCATCCTTCTCAATATATTAATATTTTATATTCAGCCAAACAAAATATTTATATTACACATTGCCAGTGTTATCTCTTATAATAACATTTAGGTCTAGAACCAATTGAAGAGTGTCCATATTTTCTCTCTCAAATCCTGGTTGATTGGCTTCACTTAGTTGAGACTCAGGCTTGTCATATTCTGCAGCAACCTCAGGGAGATTGAAGTGTGGAATTGCAATATTGGTGAAAATTTGGTGAACTCTCCTTTGGATATGTTTCTAAATATTTTTGAGGTAGGAGTCAGGCAACATGTATGCCTTTTTAACATTGTCTAACACTCCCCTGTTCTTGCTTGGTCAACTCATTTTGATTTTCTTATAGAGATTCAGCCCTGGTCTTGTAGTGTCCACCATTAAATACTAGATAAATTAAAAAAGAAAAACAAATACGGAGAAAAATAGTATGGAAGTGTAGAGGTACTAAGAGGAGTGAGTGGCAGAAAAGTGATACATGAGGAGGGAAGAGCAAAATAATAGGGAAAGCCTAAAAGGTCAAAAATGGCAGAGGAGGGAGTAGGTAAGTGCAAAGGGGGAGGCAAGCACAATGGAGGGAAAAAGAAAATAGCATTAAGAGAATAAATGAAATAGGAGGTACTTGTGGGGGAAATGTGAGGGGAAAGCAGAAGGGCAGAGGGGAGGGTGATAGGGTAGAGGTGAGAGAGGAGTGAAGAGAGGGAAATAGGTGAGTAAATAGGTGAGTGAACTGGAGAGTAAATGGGTGAGTAAACAGGAGAGTAAATGGGAAAGGGAAATGGAGGGGGCAAACATGGGAGTGGGTAAACTGGGGGAAACTGGTAGGTCAATTGGGGAAATGGGAGGGGAGATGGTGAAGTAATAGGGGGAAATGTGGGGGGGAATAATAACGTGTTTCACCCAGTTAGCGACCACACCGGGTAAGCAATCAAGGAAAAGATACACTTCAAAAGACTGTAGAACGAGAACCACAAATATAAAGAACTCAAAAATTGAGGAGCGTCTGCAGAACTGTTTGTAATATACAGAGTGAATGTTTTTTCCAGTTTCTAGTACTTGTTTGGCTATTTTTCTTGGATAAACTGAAGGGAAAAGACTTCTAATAATACTAGGTGTTTTGTTGAAAATAATGATAAATTCTATCAATTGAGATAAGTATCTTATTGATACAGTATTCTTTTAGTTGGTAAGATGTTTTTCAATGTATTCTACAAGTCTAAGAGGTTTGAATCTAGGATTGTAGATCAATAGGCAAAAAAGCCTGAGAATGCGAATTCAGCACATAAGAAAATCAATGGAAAAGCTTTGCAAGTATTCAAAAACAGAATTATAGACTTTGATTGCTATTTAAATCTTGAATTTGAAAGGTTTTACCGCAAGATTCCTACAAATATAAGATTTTGGGGCAACATTGATCGTTTACTCTGTGTGATCATTAAGTGGGTGAAACACGTTAAATGGCAGTAGTTTCTAATAGCAGATATTATGTATAGTAAACATTCTTGAAGTAAACAAAAAAAGTAAAGGCACAACTAAGAATATTGATAACTTTGTTTATTGAGGTCAGGTCACTCTGAGCCAGAAAAACTTTGGTCTTTAAATAAATTTATCATGTTATCCCACATCTTGTAAATAACAATAAATGTTGGGTTGAAGAAACCCATTGCCAATTGGTCAAAGCATGCGGGAGCTGGTATGGGAGAAATGTCAGGGTTTTAGGGGAGGGCGGAAAAAGGTATAGCCGTTTGATGGGATAGTGCGGGGTCATAGCTCCTGAAGGTTGGGTCTATGCACTCTCCAGGACGCATACCACCATTCAGCTGTTCCAGTTTGACAGACCACTACACTTCCAACAGATACATCTTGCATTCTTTAATGTCCACCCACTATTCTTGGAATATTCCTGCGTCCTTATTGCAATATTGGGACATTTCAGTGGTAACACTCTCCCATGGCAAGGGCAGCGGCAACCTGACCAATACCCTTGACTGAGGATGAATAGAATTGTTAGGTTAGCATGGGCGGATTGCAAGATTCCTTTCGGCATTGTTCTTAATTTGTTTTTTTTTCTCTTCTAAGTGTTGTTTAGCTAAATACCACTAATCGGTTGTGGAAAATTGATTACATTGTCATACAGGCAGCTATGATGAATCCTGAGTGCAGCAGATCAGGAGGGATAGAGAGTTAGAGGAGATGTGGAGCAGGTGTGCGGCAGGGAGCAGAGCTTAGCAATATAGGTCAGAGGAGAGCAAAAAGATCCACTAGGTAGTAGGGAACAAGTCAATCAGTGTACGGGAGCTGTAATAGAGAAAGTGAGAGAAACTGGAGGAAAGAGGGTGGCTGAGGCCAATAGGGGGAGGGCAGAAAGTTATACCTAGTCAAGAAGTACAAGACTAACCGACTGGAACAAGGTCATAGTTGTTTTGAAAATGCGGACCTATACCATCAGCGAAAATTATACTTCGTGCCTACTGCGTCTGTTGCCTCCTATGTACCGGGGGCTGCCAATACAAATCCACATTCTTGATCGGCCGTCCTGCACTCATTTCGTCCAGATGCAGACTCATCCTATCTGCCTACCCAAGAGGCAAACCTCCCTCAACGGGACACACCAGGCCCTCAGACGCCCGTTGCCTTGTGGCCTACCTCTTTGTTTTACCCTTTACATCTCACCAATCCCACTCACCCCTGTCCTTTCTCCATCCGGCTCCTCTCCCATTTGTTCTCCTCTTGTTGTGGATTCGTCCGCAGTCTGCTCCCCTTACTTATGCCCCAGATGCTCGCTGCCTGGCACCCTACATCTCCCTGATTGCTTTGGATTCCTGCTCACCCCCGGCCTTTCTCCATCTGGCTTCCCCCTTGCTTTCTCTTTTTGTTGCGGATTCGTCTACAGTCCGCTCCCCTTCCCTACGCCATCCAGCTTCCTCCATCTTCCCTTTGCCCAATCCTGTGACAGCTACCTCTGATCTGCCCGACATCTTCCTATCCCTAAGCCTGATTTGCCCGATACCTTTACTATATGTCACATTCCGCCTAGTGCGTTTGGTACTTTTCACCTTCTGCCCGACGCATTTATCGGTGCCGCCAGATCTTCCACTTTCTGTAGAGTGCCTTCCACCTACCTCTTGATAATCTGGCTCTTTGTCTGGAGTCTCCCTATTGAATTACTAGCCACTAATACTTCTCTCGACTCCCGGAAGTGTATATCATGTCCTCCTAGAGTATCTCGAAATTTGGTTTTCATTCATTGTCCTCTGGGTCGGCCTGATTCATTCATATTCTTTCTCGTATCACTACGCCCTCACCCTCTACTAGTAATCCCAGACACATTCACATTTTGATTCCAGCCTTTCTTTATTTCTATTATCACTATCTACGAAACATACCCTACTGGGAGGGTCAGACCTGGGCTTCCTAGTCCACCTAACCGCATATGCCCTGACTGGCTAATTGATTATGTATGAATTGGGAGTCTGGCTCCTCCAGATATATCCCAAATTCAAGCCATAATGCCTCTGTATTGTCTGAATATCCTGCTGTCCTCTATACTAGGGTGTTGTACTCCTTAGCAATTCTTTTCTCTAATGTCTACCTGATACGCCTGATAATTCCAGTCTTGAATCCCCTACTCTTCTCCCAAGTGTCAAACTGAGGTTGAAAAAGCCCTGTTACATTTCTATCCTGTTAGACTACCACTAGATTTCCTCAGCACACTCCGGATACCGGCTGCTTACCTCGCAAATTAGCATCTGTGAAGTTAACCTCATGGGTAAAGAGCTCAGTCTGCCAGCAGTGGAGCGCATGTCATAATATGGCCGTAATCAGACACAGGAATGGGCAATTTATCTTCTCAAGAAACTCAGGCTCTATTCTGCCTCTCCTTTTCTTACCGTTATAGAACTGTCCGAATATCAGATCCAGTATCTGAGATGCGAGGAACAGAGGTTGAATATCCTATTTACTCCTTGAGGTTAACTGTAGACTGAAATCATCTGGAAAAAGGAAGCAGAAAAAGTTACCTCATAACCATTAGAGCTACAATTAAAGTGATCCTCCTTCACAAAATATTGCACCCTTCGTGCACAGGCTGCCTGGTCCTCGGTGTCAAGTTTGTACAACGCTGAGACCACTTTCTTTGCGCAATGCAGATACTGAGATCTGCTGGAACTGTGGTTATCCCATATCAGTTCCACTATGGTCTGCCAGATTCTGTATCCAGTCCTGCTTAGTACATAAGAGTAGACTATTTCTAAGGGACTTACCTGATTACACGAGTGTGTAGTAGTGTCCAGAAAGTCGAGCAAATCCAATTTATGTCAGGCATCGCTCCAGCATCCATGAACCTGGTCTGTCACGCTGATTGGATCCCGGAATGGATCAACAAAAAGTACTCAATCCCACATTAGCTCCTTGGCCTTGCTCTGAATTGTGAGCTCAACCCCAACAGCAATATTTCATTGGCTTCCGGTCAACGGGGAACTTGGAGGCTGTTTGTCTTGTACCGCCGCTTGGAAGGGACCTGCCGGTATTGGGATAATATTTGATCAGGCGGTTAAGGGATCTCCAGACTTGCTGCTATCCAGAACCGTAAAATGAGTCCTACTGAGTCGTGGAGCAGGTGTTATCCGTCCAGGCAATGCAATTTGTATTTCTGTAGGCGTGGCTAAGAGAGCCAGCATAGAGGGTTGTGATTCAACAAACTCATACTCTGTCGTTATTGGTCTCTGTGCCCTATAATTACCCTAGGTCATCCTCCTCGTCAGATCTAATTTAGTCCTCCATGCTCTACTCACTCAAACAATTGTCATCATATTCTCCGTCCTGTGAATCCATATTGTCCTCCACCAGGCTCTACCTTGCGGGCACCTGAGGACTAGGCTCTCCTACCTGAAGCGGTGTTGAAATTAGCTGCGGGCTCGATGCAGATATTCTATGTTGGGAAAGCATACTGCTAGTCTGTAGGAGCAAGGTTGGCCGATGAGCTAGAGGCTCTTGGGATTTCGTTTTCCGGATACGTCTTGGGCTGACCCTGATCTGTCTCTTGTCTTGCCGCTGGGCTTGACGTGATATGTTGGCAGTAGGTTGTAGCTGCGGCATTGAGATATTAGTTGTAAGGATAGGTCGAATTCAATATATTGTTATTGTAAGCAAATGTAGATTGTGTCAGGAAATGCAAACCAGCGGGCAATCAAGGTGGTTAGGGGGAGTTACTTATTGTAGCCGACAGCAAAGGCTGGGTCGCGTTCTTAAGGGGCAGACATGTGCATAACCAGTCACTCGGTTTAAGATATATATTATATACCGGTATTTTGATTATGAACCGAATTCCTCACCACTGCTGCTAAAGAGAAGCGGCCCAGCAGCCTTGGAGGTACCTCTCATAGGGCTAATTAAACCTTTCTATTATCATACGGAGACTGAATCCAATTCAAGTAAATTTGCCAAGCGAATTATACCAGATGGGCTAGGGATACCTGTCTGGACTGGGAACACTAATCTAGGAGGGTATAGGGTGAAGGTAAGTGCATATTATTTTAGAAGCAGGGACATGGAGCGCAGACAAACAGGGTAATTTGAGATGAAAGATGG
Source organism: Tuber microsphaerosporum (assembly GCA_003521225.1). Classification (NCBI taxonomy): domain Eukaryota; kingdom Fungi; phylum Ascomycota; class Pezizomycetes; order Pezizales; family Tuberaceae; genus Tuber; species Tuber microsphaerosporum. The sequence continues at coordinate 10,010 of QOVD01003149.1, read as the reverse complement.
CAAAGGAGAAAGGGAAGGGATGAAGCACGACAAGGAATAAAGCATGACAAGTGAGTGAAAGGCCACCAGGACCTTTGGCACCAGGGCAGACAAAAAATAGCCGGCAGGAGCAGGCAGAATGATGAAAGCAAGGTATGAGCACAAAAAAACAATAGATAACAATGAAATAAAACAGAATCAAGATGGAATACAGTATAAAAACCCCATCAAGATGAAAGCCCGCTGAAAGGAAAAGGGAAAGGAAAAAGGAACAGGAAAAAGAAAAATGGAAAACAGCTAGCGTGTGCTCTGATACTTTGAGTCGGGCCCAGGCCACCCCGATCAGATCTACTTTCGTGTTTCAGGTTTGCCACTACGCTCATAAGAGTAAGACATATTGTGTCAGTGCAGACCGGGATTGCTGGCTAGAGAAGATAGGTTGCCAAGGGAAACAGCGTCCCAAAGAGAGGTTTTGGTTCGAATGTAGAAGAACTTGACTTGGATAAAAGCCCTTGAAACCTACCAGCCAATACTTGATTCCACCTGGGGTTTAGGCAAGACGGCCTAACCTCCAGAAGGAACCATCAGGAGGTGCTCAGCGGAACGTCTTAAATCACCCAGGATGTCCTGGGTAGTATCTCGGGGGGGGCTAGCAGACGGCGTGTAGCTGGCAGTCTCCACTCCTGAAGCATCCGTTGGGAGCCGCTCAGCGGACCGTCCTAATTCTATCACAATGGCAGCAGAGGAACCTTGGGAAGTACCGGTCGAGGGCCGGGGGCAAAGCAGCTAACTAGTATTATGAAGTGGTTCTTACATTAATGCTACAGCCAGATTACTGGCACCAGATGTATTGTCCCAGCCTGTGTGTGCTATTTTATTCCTGCAAAATATCTTTCTTGGCGGTTCGCGAGTTTCAGCTGGAGGGCTCGGAGTCCTCATCGTCGGTTAGAGCTGTCCGATTGTGCTTGGTCGAGGAAAAGACCTGTAGCCTAACAGGTTCTTTGTTTCTCTCAGCCTGGTACCTCACAACCCACGGCATTTATCGGCCGGACCGGAAGACAGGACCTTCAGGTAGTAAGACAGCATGAGGAATACCTTGAGCAATACTTGGTATCACCTCCGAGTCGGGCTCTTGATCTACAGAAAGATTACCGACCAATATTTCAGAAAAATCCGGTGAAGAGTCCACAGCTCCTGCTAACGCACCTTGGCTTCGCCGGCTATATACTGTCTACACCAGAGTAGTGGTTGGTGTCGCTACATGGCCTGACCTCTGCCTTGCTGCAGTGGTTGATTTCGCCAGATGGCACGGCCGCTGCTTTGCTGTAGGGTTTGATATCCTCACACGGTATGCCCCCCACATTGCCGCTGTAGTAGTGGATTCTGGCTGGCCATCATTGTCATCAGGCCTGTCAGACTCCAGCTTGCCTCCTGCTCGGATCTCAGCTGGTTCACCCTGGCGCCAATGGCAGGGCTATTCGTAATATTCCGGTCTGTATAACGATAGACCAAAGGGGGCGGGGTACTGAGCTGTTGATTATTGGTGGGAGGCCTTTGAAAAAGCATATCCATTGGTTCAAAAGGCGGACATTGTCCGCACCAAAGACGGATCTGCGTCTCATCATGTAGGACCAGCATTTCTGTAACCATCCTTTCCTCAGTGCGATACATGTGGCAGGTAACACTTTCTGGCTCTCATGCAGTACTTGTGACAGCCGAATACTCTTGCTCCTATCGTGTAGTCGAGAACGTACTAAGAGACACTTCTCTTACTCGCCAGGAATCGTTATTGTAAAGATAACTTGAATTGATATTAGAAGAAAGTACCTAGATGGTTGCGTGAGGAACTAACTATGTGACAGTTTTTTTTTTGTTTCATTTTTTATTTTAACTCAGTTTATTTCATGCATAAGGCGACGGACCTACATGCAGCTTATCACTAAGGCAGGAACAAACCTCCAACTACTGACTATCCCGGGCTCCCTCTACTAAAACCCTCTGACCCTGCCCGACCGTGCACTCGCCTCGGCTAAAGATACAACAGCCCGGTACGATGGGTAGAAACTATAAAGGAAAGAACAGGCCAGAATATAAGGAACAAAATACCTCCACAGACGTGCAGCCCACCAAGAGAAAACCCAAACGACAGTGAGAAACCGGTATACCAATCAAAGAAGACTTGAAGTCCAGCTAGCAAGTGACCCCCAATACCAAACCATAGGATTTACCACCGGACCAGGCACACACAAGGGGTATACGTACCCGGGCCTTATAGACCGGCACAGGGGTAGAAGGACAGTTAGTGGGAGATCCATACGACGAGGCCGGTGTGGCGGAAACTTGTGGCATAAGGAAAATACTCTAAGTACCTACCGGAAAACCGGGGCCGGAGAGGTGCATACCCTGGGGGGCAGAGGCGGTAGGTATGAACCCCATACAACCGACCAATTTCACCACCACGCACTCAGCAATGACAGATCCCGAGGGCAGCCGATCAGAAGGGACAGGGACCCTGAGAAGGTGGAGGGCAGAGCCCAACCATGATGGGGACACCAAGGGAGGAGTGCAGAGGGGGGCGAGAGGAGCCACCTAGTAGTAGGGTACCAGCCAAGGGGCGGAATTGTAGCTGTAACAGAGCAAATGGACGAGACTGGAAGCGGAGGGGAGGCCTGAGGCCACAAGAGAGGAGAGCGGAGGGGGAGACCTATTGAAGAAGTGTGAGTCCGACTGACCGAAGCGAGATCACAGTTTTTCGACCATGCAAACCGTACTAAACAGAGTTCCCAGGAGATAGTGCAATACCAGGGAGCAGAGCCACCGGGGCCACTAATTCACCGATCGCCTGACACTGCAGAAGGCCATTTACGAGAAAGGGGTTGCCGACCGTGTTTAAACTGTAAGCGAGGGCAGGGAAGCCAGTGCGGAGAAGGGGGTGAGAGGGACTATGAACCCCCTAGACAAAGACTGCCTGAGAGCAAAGTCATCTTAAGGGGAACAGAGGGGAGAGGGGGGTAATAGTGACACCCTCCTAGGCAGCTAAGCTATCAGAAGAGAGGGGAGGGGGGAGGGTGGTTGAGGATGATTTCTCATGGTGTGGAGATTTCAATTGCCGAAGGTGTAGAGGAGATAGTTGGTGACTAACTACTGGACAGTTTTTATTTCTTTTTTTTTTTTTTTTTATCCATTTTTATTCGTTTGCTAAGTAAGAACTAACTAGGTACAAAAGCCATCTCACCAGAAGGTATGTAAGCTAAAAACCTCCAACTACTGTCCATCCCGGATCCCCTTGGCTAAAACCCTCTGACCCTGCCCGACCGAGTTATTCCTCGGCTAAGATACAACAGCCCGGTACGATGGGTAGAAACTACAAGGAAAACCACAGGCCAGAATACCACGAACCAAAAACCCTCTACAGACATGCAGCCCAACGACGAAACCCCAAACCGACAGTGAGAAAGCAAAACCAGTAAGAAAAACATCAAGCCCATCTAGAAAGGAAGAAACCATATACCAAACCCGTAGACAACCCACCCATAGCCTACTGTGGTTTCCATTCTGCCGCAGCAGGGGAGGTCACCGGGAGCCAGCAGGACAAAGTCAAAGGACAAGGGTACAAACGATAAATAAATGTAACCGGGCCTTATAGGCCGGCACCAAGGGCAAAGTCGCAACCCCAGCGGGATATCCGTGATCCAAACAAGCGCGACGGAGACGTGTACCGGAAGAGCAAAAGCCCAGTTCCCACGGGAAACCGAGGCTGGGGGAGGAGTTTACCCCGAAGGGCAGAGGCGGTAGGTATGAGCCCCGTAAACCGACCAATTTCACTGCCACATACTCAGCCATGACAGATCCCAAGGACAGCCGATCAGAAGGGACAGGGACCTAGCGGAGGCGAAGGGCAGAGCGCTATCGAAGAGGGGGACCCCCAGGGGTAACGCGGAGGCGGGGCGAAAGGAGCCACCTGGTAGTAGGGGTACCAGCCAAGGAGCGGAGTGTAGCTGTAACAGAGCAACTGGACGAAACCGGGAGAGGGGAGGCGGCCTGAGGCCAAGTGGGAGGAGGACGGAGGGGTAGACCCAATGAAGAAGTGCGAGACTGACCGACCGAAGTGAGATCACACCTTTTTGAAGATGCCGACCGTACCAAACAGGGCTCCCAGGAGAAAGTGCAATACCAGGGAGCAGAGCCACAGGGGCCACTACTTCACCGATAACCCGAAACTGCAGAAGGCCATTGACGAGAAAGGGGTTGCAGACCGTGTGCAACCGCTAAGCGAGGGCAGCGAAGCGAGTGCGGGGAAGGGAGCAGAGAGCGACTGTGAACCCCCTTAGACAAAGACTGCCCGAGAGCAATGCCATCAGAAGGGGAGCAGAGGGGAGAGGAGGGTCGTAGCGTCACCCTCCTAGGCAACTAGGCCATCAGAAGAGGGGAGAGGGGGTGGGTGGTTGACAATGATTTCTCATGGTGATGAGATTTCAATCGCCGGAGGTGTAGAGGAGATGGTTCGTGACTAACTACTGGACAGTTTTTTTTTTTTTTTTTTTTTTTTTTTTTATATCAACTGGCATTTGTTTACAACTACCGGGCACAAAACAGGCATGCATCTTCAGATATGGCCAAGAAAAAACCCCGATCCAACCTGGCACCACTGGAAAAAGCCATCATCCCAAGACCCTCTGGTATGGGCCCAACCGCACGATCTCGCAGACAAGAGAGAAAAACAACATTGGGTGGCCGAAGCGGACGACAAAGTAAATCCCCAAAACCCTACAAGTAGGAAACAACAGGATAACCACTTGCCATAAACTCCTGCCCCCTGACAAAAAGAACACTGCCTGCGCAGCGAAACAAGGAGTTAAACGTCTAACCAATACAAATGAAAGGAAAGATAAACAAGAGGTACCCATGAGAAAGGAAACCCAACCGAGACATAGAGTAAACACTACACTAACATCACAGAAAGGAGCCAGCCATCACCCTATTTGCACCAGGGGCAATCATAACACCAAAGAGACCGGAAAGCAATTACATCGTACCAAGGCTGAAAGTCGTTCAAGGAGGCAGTACAATACCATGAACAGTCGTAACTGAGAAATGCGACCGTGGGCAGTCGCAGGGGCGAGTGGAGCGACCAGGCAGAGTGGATGCCAGCCAAAATGAATGACCCGAGCCGACCGTGTAAGCGATGACTGGGGAAAACAAGGGGATGGCTGTAACCGAGCCACGGGACGAAACGATAGAACGAGGAGGGAGCGTGGAAGGCAAACAGCTCGCTAGAAACAACCGACAAACAGGCCATGCTCGAATGATTTCAGACTGAGAGGACGATAGCGAGTACCGCGAAGTTACTAACCGAAGCTTTCCCCAACGAGGGACAAGCCATAGAACCAAGGGCGTACTTTCACCAAGGTCCAGACACCGTAACACCGACCTTAAAAGTAGAAAGGAGTAGAGCCGACCAGGGTGATCGCTAAGCCAGGCTTGCGACCGTGAGAGGAGTGGGCGGTTGAGAAAGACCCCTCAAACAACCTCTAGGACAACGCTTTCTCAAGGCCAGGCCATAAAAAAGGAGAAGAGGGTAGTGTCATCACCCCCTAGGCAGCGAGGCCATCAGATGGGGGAGAGGGAGGTGGATGGAGTTGACGATGATATTTCATGGTGTTGAAATTTCAATGGCCGGCGGTGGAGATGAGATCATTCGTCACTAACTACTGGACAGTGACGGTTCCTTTGTATAGGCGTTCCTCCTACAACCCTAATCCTGGTCACTCATATCCTTGAGTCACACAACCTCATGACTTGTCGCGAGTCATGTGCGAAATCCATCAGCAGACTTCTAACAAGTCAACTGCGCAACATACCTAACCCAATCATACTTCAAATAACAAGTCATATGCCCAACTCGCGTCACATCAATAAAACCCATTACTCGTAACTTGAGTCATGTGCGAAACTTCATAAATCATATAACCACAATCGTAGTCATTTGAAAAACATCAACCAATAACCTTATAACGATAATATCGCAAATGCAAGTTAAGTGAAACCATATTTCTCGCTTCGTCAGGTTTTTGACATTAGCTCCCTTCTCCCTTAGCATCGGTCCCTCCCTGCTTAATCCTCGATATCCTGCAATTGTTTCCCCATACATTTGATATGCCTCCTCAAACGTCTGTTGCTAGTTTCTTGGTTCCTCCACGCCGACTTCATCATTCTCAACATGTTGCACCCCACCTCAAGTAATCCTAACTGTTCCAGCGTTGCTTTTTGCTGGTTGCGGATCGTTTTTTCTAGGATTTGTATGATGTCTTTGAGTTGTGCGATTTGTTGCATTAGGACTTCGATTTACCTATGCAGGCTCTCGGCGTCCGGAGCAGTTCCTTCTCTTACACTTCTCTCTTCCTCGTCTTTCTCGCCCCTCTCCCTCTCATGCCGAGTCCTCAAGGCTTCTCTTCTATTACTCGTTCCTTGGTCTTTCCGCTCAGCAGCTCCTGTGCTCCCCCTGGTCTGGGATAATATCCCGCATTGATTTTCGTGTTTTTGTAGAACGTGTAATTGTCTTTCAAACATACGTCGGAAGTGTAAATTTCCTGATGCCACCTTCGCTTTGGTCTACTTGGAGGGGGAGGAGGAGGAGGTGTTGGTGCAGATTCGTACAGCGTTGAGTATGGTGTCGTCCAGTCGACACTGTGGCTCAGTGGTTTCTTAGAGAACCAATTCACTGTTTTCTCGCTGATGTTGACTTGACATTCGTCGTCATACCAGCCTGTTCATGATAGGCTGAGATGCTTGTTCTGCTCCATGTTGTCCTTCGTCTCGAGCTGGTCTGCGTCCAGCTCTGATTCTTGTGGCCCCGAGTATGGCCTGCTAGTAGGGGAAAATGGGCCAAAGCTGCGATTGCCTTAATCGCCCCATCCTTCATCGGCCTTGAGTGCTGTGGTGGTCGGTTGCGGCTACTCCACTTGTACCCATTCTGGGCTTTCCTGGGTAGGGGGAGTGGAATCGTTGAACTGCGAGCTCGTCTTTTCAACGTTTTCTGCGAGGTACCAGGTCTTGTCGTGTTCTGATGAATATCCCGTCCACTTGGCTCGATATTGCAACTGGTTTCGATGTACTCAAGAGTCGATGATTTCATCGAGGTCGTATTCACTTTCTCCATCTATTTCAATAGGTTGAGGAAGAGTATGGATTTGTGAGGGAAATCTGTTGTCTTATTATGGTTCGAGAAGTAAGAGGTGGAATGTGTCGTGTATCTTCATCGAGGGTAGCAGAGCTAGCTTATAAGCACTGCTGCCAAGCTTTACCACTATCTTGAATGGCCCGATTTTCTTGTAATCCAGTTTCTTCGATGGTCGCCTGGTCTTGATATTGCGTGGCAAGAACCAGACTTGATCTCCTGATTTGAGATTCAGATCGTATTTTCGGTATTGATAGTAGGATTCTGTTTGTGGTAATTGTGCCGCCACCATCTCGCTTCGTGGTGTATCGTGTAATTCCCTCATATCTTCCATTGATATCTTGTTTGTTTGCATGAGATGTCTGATTGTTTGGTATTCGGGGTTGATCTGGTAATTTGCATAGAATGGTGTCGTTTTAATTGTTTCCTGATATTGGTTGTTGTATGCAAATTCCGCCAGCGATAATGCTTCATACCAATTGTCTTGTTGGTAATTGATGTATTCTCGGAGGTATTGTTCCAATATGGCATTGGTCCGTTCTGTTTGTCCGTCCTTTTGTGAGTGAGATGCTGTGCTGAGTCGGCGTTCAATCCCCATATTTGTTGTGGTGTCGTTCCACGAGTCTGATGTCAATAGTGTGCCTCTCTCTGTGATGATATCTAGTGGGATTCCATGTAGTCAAACTATTTCTCGCAGAAATAGGTTTGTAAACTGCCGCGCATCTAGATCATTTAGGCATGGTCTCAAATCACTCAGTTTGGTCAGGCGGTCTATGACTACGAAAATGGTGTCATAATCGTTTGATATCGGCAGTTCCGTAATAAAGTCCATAACTATTTACTTCCATTGTCAATCCGGTCCTTCATTTGGTTGTAGTGGTCGATAGGGTGCGTTTCGGACCACATTGGGCCGTTGACATTGGTCGCAATGCTTGACATATCGTTTGATTGTTTCCCTCATATTTGGCCAATAGTATTTGCGGCATGTGAGTTCGGTAGTTTTTGCCGTTCATCCCTGTCCTGACTGTGGGATATCGTGGTGGTTTTAGATAAGGGCGGTCCTTAGCCTTTCGTTGCCTGGTATTCAGATCATTCCTTGGTACCATAGGTATTCATCCTTCCATTGACATAGCCCGAGTGCGACCCCTTTCATCTCGTTTTCTCATTTGTCGAATGTTCCAGTGATTTCTCGTATGTATTTGTCTTTTTTACTTGCTTCCTGGATTTTTCCTTCGCCCATGTCCAGGAATTCTCCTAGTTCCAATTCATTGATTTCCTCCTATTGCTCTTGCTTCGGAAGTAGTACCAGAGGAGTATTGACAAGCTTTGAATCTCTTGCAGTGTGTAGGTCTCCAGCTCTTCGGGTGAGTGCGTCGGCTTTCCAGTTTTCTTTTCCTGGTTGGTAGTATATTTTGAAGTCAAATTGACCTATTCGTAGTTCCCATAGACTTTGCTCATCCCTGAGGTATTTTGATGTCATGAAGGTGACCAGGTTCTTTTGGTCCATCATAACTCGTACTCTGTGTCGGCATCATTTGACATATTTCCTCCCTTCCTCTAGGGGTTGTATGACTGCTAATAGTTCCTTCTCGTGGACGTCGTAATTAATTTCGGTGTCTTTGATTGTCTTTGATCGGAATACGATCGGTCTCCATCTTCCGTCTGGTCCTCGATGTGATAATATTGCTGAAGAGATGTATTTTGATGCCTCTGTCTGGCTCATTGTTGCTCTGTTGGGGTCGTAGTAGACCAAGACCGGTGACGTAGTGAGTTTCCTTTGTAGTTCCTTGAATGCGGCTTGTTCGACATCTCCCTATTCCCTTTTGACAGCTTTCTCGGTAAGCCGGTATAGGGGTTTACTTCTCCTGCTGAATCCTTCTATCAAACGCCGATAGAAGTTGCAAAAGCCGAGGAAGCATTGCACTTCCTAAACTGTTGTTGGTGCCATCCATTTCCATATGCCTTTTGTTTTGATGGTATCTGTCTTGATGCCGCCTTCGATGATGATAAAGCCAAGATATTCCACTGCTTTCTTGTGGAATTTGCATTTGAAAGGTTGGACCTTCATTCCTGATTCTTAAATGTCTGCCAAGATGTTGGCAACAGCCTTGCGCTGTTGTTCCAAAGTGTCCGAGTATATTAGTACATCCTCCAGATATACTATGCAGCAGATATCGATATATCTCCGAACAGTATTGTTGAGCCACCCTTGGAACGCCGCAGGTGTATTAGTTAGCCCAAAGGGCATTAACAGGTATTCGTATGTTCCCAATTTGCTTGACAAACTCGTTTTCCATTGTTCGCATTCCTTGATTCTAACGTTGTGGTAGGCGTCCTTAATATTGAGTTTCGTGAAGTATCTGGCGGTATTGAGCCGATCCAATGCTTCGCTGATGCGTGGTACTAGATACCGGTCTGGTTTGGGGACTTTGCTAAATCCTCGGTAATCCACACAGAGCCGAAGCTTTCCGTACTTTTTGTTGACGAATAGTATGGACGACGCTATGTTTGTTTTTTTTTTTTTTTTTTTTTTTTTTTTTTTTTTTTTTTTTTTTTTTTTTTATATCATATATTCGTTGTTTTAAGGTACAAGAAATAGCATGCATCATCAGATATGGCCAAAACAAAACCCACAAACACGCAACAAAAAACAAATTACAAACAAAACCTAAAACAAAACTATTTCTCCATCGCGTAGAATCCACACGCATTTGAAACATTTTAACAAAAACAAAGTAAAATCACCAGCCACTAGCTAAGCAAACAATAAAAAATTCAAACTAAGAAAAAACAGGCGCGTTGCAAATCATCAAGGCCCTGGCACGGGTGTCCGAGATGCCTTCTAAGAGGTTAC
>QOVD01003142.1:0-16435 GCA_003521225.1 Tuber microsphaerosporum | reverse complement strand
TTCGGGTTCTCCAAATCGGCAAAGCCCACAGTAACACAAAGAGTCATCCCATCCTTAATAACCCTGTTGCTCTTAGCAGTAACGGCGGCGGTCGTATCTTTGGTCTCAATTCCAATAATAGAACCAATAGCTTTAAGGAAATGCTTCTCCAATTCTGGATGCTTTGACTTGGCCAACTCAGATATCAGATGCCCCTAGCAGCAGGGCTTCTAAGTCTAATTGCATTCCTCAATCATCAAAACATGCCTGAGCAGCGCCTGACTTAATCTAGGCTATCATAGAAAGGAATCACCCGAATGTGCCCGGTATCGAGACAACACTATTTCCGTTGCTCCAACTTGATGCTTCTTCTACTACATCCCCTTCTATTATTCCATTTCGCTTTTACAAGATCAGGTTTTAAATAGATGATTAAAGTCTAGCTTCATACAGTCTCACTCGATCTCACCCCTACCCCCATTTCCCCATCTAAATTATAGAAATCCTAAGGCTAAAAGGCGACAGTAGGGTGCATAAGCTGGAGGGTTGAATGCATTCATAAGAAGCTCTCCCCTCATAAGAAATCTCTTAGTCGACCTGAGAAGGTGAGAAGAACTTGAGCCAATATAGACTCAGATCTGCTAAGGCCACTTGACAAGAGTGTTCGTAAAGCTGATGTTAACTATTTTCTTTCCCGGCTTCTCGCAATGCCATACCGAGGCAAGAGACCTCCACATCACTCCACCATAGTTAGTCAATCCGCAAGTGCCAACAATGCCTAGGGAAAAAAAAGTAAATTCAAAAGTTCCACTACAAGAAATGACTGTCCTAGAAAACAATAATGATTGCATTTTTCTGCTACCTCGGAAGAATTGTTTAGGTTGCACCCTCTTTTGTCTAGCCCTAACCAACTGTTGAAATTTTCCTCAGCCAACCTTGCGAGGAGAATTCGCTTGATAGTAATATCTTGATGGGCCACTCCTCTCTTCTTGACTGTCTGCCATGTTTTACAGAAAACTGTAGAAATCAATGCCCAATAGAGAGACTGCAATTCTAGAAGGAAAGGGGGTATACCAAGCATTGGTTTATTCCCACATTATTTAATCTAAATTCTTTTCCCTTTCCCACCAGTCCTCGTTGAGTGTTGAGAAACAGCGGCAGAACCAACCCTATTCCCCCACCTTGTCCGATTGTGCAGCGGCAATTTAAACATGCTTCACATCTCCGATCTTTCATGTGGCTACTGATGGAGGCTCGACGATCGTGCGCAGTTGACGGGAGGAAAGGAGTGTAATCGTGTATATTCTTCTATGGAGGTTGCTAGCTAAGTTCACTTAAGTAGTGAAAATTCTACTCGTCTAAGCGTCCTCCTTGACCGTCCCCCTCATTAGCTTTACGGTACCTGTAGCTGATGGTATAATAATCTCAGTAGTAGAACGTTGTATCGCGGAGCGCAGGTAACAGGAAGCGCAACCCTATGGAGGAGTGATTAGGGCATGTACAGAATATAGGGCGCACGTACACTGTGAAAACTCCAAGATAACCCCCGATCAAGGTTTCTATCCCGGGAGTATCCCGAAAGCTCGGGTCCGTAGCTTCTTTCTCTCTCTCCCGGTAGACCGCTATATCTCCTGGAATTGCGTCAATGTGGGGAGAGACAAGGAACCTTTACGCCTGTCATTCAATAACTAATAAATACCATAGAAAAATACCTGGTACCCCTTCCTCAGATTTTGGAATTTGCCTCCGGGATTAGCCACATAATCTCCACCCTCAAACGATTGTCCATTGCACTAGGCTCCGTACTGTGGTCTGGCATCACCTCGAGATAAATGTTTTCACTCTTTGTAGGACTGAAGGGTGTCCTACCGCCCTAGTAAGATATTTTCCGACTTCGCCCCTAACATAAGATCTCCCGGTGAGAAATATTCGCGTATTTAGCGAGTCCTAGATGGTATCTAGAAGCAAGCTAAGAAGCTCTGCCTAATACCCTGGAAGAAGCTCACCTAAGGCACTAATATAGAGATATAAGGCACCTGAAGCGATGCAACAATTAACTTCAGCCATCGGACTCAACTACAGGTACCTAACTAGTGAACCACCCAGCTAACTAAACACTAATACGATCTCCGGCTCAGAGATAGAAACATCCCTTTCCCACTCCTCTCACTCCCTGCCTAAGATACTCCCGCGCACCATAATATTATAATACCATCAATTTCCATACTCCCCCCCGCGCACACACAACCATCTACCATATCTTATACGCCCGCCCGCCACCCTAACCAGCAAGGGCATTACTATCATCATCTCCCATCACTCGTGCATCGCCAATTAGAGAGGTTAGACGGATAGACAAACCCCAACCAAACAGCACGAAAGAGGGAAAGAAAAAGCGAAAGAAGAATCTACGAACTATCACTTCTACCAATTACTCCCTTGCTGACTTCAGATAACGCCCCAGTTGTGCCGATAGTAGCACCAGTCAAGCAAGCAGAGAACAAACCTCTATCCCCGCGGCGATAGTAGACAATTTGCTAGGCTCCTCCACGGAAAGAAAAACGCCACGCATAACTCCAAACCAGTCGAACATGTTTGGTATCGCCGGCTATCATCCAGCTCCCATAAAATTTTCCAGAATCATGAGTATCGAGCGTGAGCAGGCAAAGGAGGAGACATATGGGGGTCTAATGACGAGCCGGAGTAGGGCGGTACTCAGCTGAAATTTATAAAACTCAACTAGAATAAGAATAGCGTGGGCTTATCAACATTTTTGTCCATTGTGGCCAGATACATTTATACTGATTTCAACCCCCGCGCCCTCGCCTATACCTGCCAACTTTAAAAGTATCCGGAAAAAATGGAGCCGGCTTGGGCCCAATACCAGTACCACCAAAGATTTTTGCAGATCTCACCTCCAAAACAACCGTTTTTTTCTAGAGCTTCTTGTGAGCTACTTGCGCAACCTTGGTATTGGATCTCCAAGCGAGTAAGAACTAGAATCCCTGCCGGAAATAACACGTGGGCTTGGGAAAGAGATTCCCCAGACAATGTGGGGCGGATAGGTTCAGCTAGGATAAATTAACGATGTGAACCCCAGATGGCGGACCCGGCGGCGGGATTTCCGGATGTTTTTAAAGTTTGGCGTTTTTTCTACTATCGAGCAGATGCTAGACGGGGGGCTAGATCCACTGTAAAGAAGTTCAGTGTAACCACGTGCGATTGTAGTACGGCACCGCATTGCCTGCTATAGCAGAAGGTCAGCTACGCCCAAGGAGCCACAAAGTACACAGCAGAAACCCGGCTGCTTTTCCCAGCTTCAGAGTTCAATTGCTCTAAGAATCACTAGATAAACAGACTGTGTTTGTGAGCTGCCGAGCTGACCTTCAAGAATACCAGACAAGGCGATATTAGTGCTCGTAGTTTAGTGTCCGGATATCTTGGCATTGATTAGTATTCTATCGTACAGTACCTACCTTAGAGCAAAAGCGTCAGAATACTTTAGATTGCCAAGAACCGCTCTTTGATGTAGCAGTTGGCACAGTAGAGTGCAGTACCTTACAGCATAAAGTTTCATTTGACCGGCCTATAGACTACAAAAAAAGTAGGGGCCAAACTTCCCAGCTCCACTCCGACGATAGCACTGCATCTCACACCAAATAATCCCCCGGAAAGAAATATGCAGAAAGAATTAAATTAAACAACCAACAAAGGGCAGCGCAATGCGAAATTAATAAAGAAATGTGCCAAATTAGCCAGCCGAGTGATAGCTTCACAATCTCATCCATCCACGCGCCCATCTGTATAGCATAAACGCATCAACCACACTACCAATGCATGTAGTCATGAAAAGTTTTACCCACCCATTCATACGTCCCCATGGTTCCCCTCTACTCTCTTAGCGCTATCCCCTAGGTCTGCGACTCTAACGCTCTGGTGGTCGACCCTCTCCACGAGTGCTCTGCGGATCTGGGCTTCCGGACGGACTTTCCAGCTGTCGTATGAGCACAAACTGTACGGCCATAGCGGGGCGTTGGCAGGAACCTTAAGCCATCCCCCGGCCTTTGCGGGCGGCGGGGAGCTGGTGAGGACGTTCAGGTCGATTTGCAGACTAGTGCAGTAGCGGTCAAGGTCTAAATCATTAACATCTCTTCCGAACGGATTCTCGATTTCTCGCCCGATAGCCGCAATTCCGAGGATAATGTATGCCGCAACAATGGTCCCGGGAATAGCCGACCAGCTGAGCTTTGCGCAGAGTTGGAAAGGAAGGACAAGGACATAGAGCCAGGTGATTTGGGAAATGGCGATGTTGTATGCGACTGGGAGTGGGGTACCGAGGACACGTTCACAACCACCGTAGGCATCCACCATAAGCGTGATACTGGACGAGACCTGAGATTGCCAGCAGGGAGACTTGAGAGTAGTGTTCTGAATGCAGTGTTCGAAGTAGGCGGAGAGGTAGTTCATAATCTCGAAAGGGAGGTTTCCGTGGTGCTTTCCCTGCTTACGAGCTGCCTTGATGGACTTTTGAGGGTTAGATTCACAGAATGGGAGGCCGAAATTTTCACCCCAAGTTTGGAATTTCGAGCGGTTGGAGGCGGCGCGATTGTGCTCGGTGGCAGATCTATCAAGTCCGCGAGCACGTTTGGCGAAGGTGTCAAGATGGTCGATGAGCGGTTCGAGATCAGCATAATCAGCTTCAATTTCGTGACGAAGCTTGTGCTTGACAGCTTGACAGAAACCTAGGATGAGGTTGATAGCCGAGCTATATCACATTAGCACAATTGTATATCAAGGGGTAGTGTAAGGCGCATACAGTTTGCCAAGAAGGTCATCCTTGCCCTCCTCGCCTTCACGTTCGTTTGTATGTATCCAGATTATTCTTGCCAAATTCCTCGAATGAAGAGTCATTTGAGCCCAGAATTTTCTCCCCTCGGCATACCTCTCGTATGCTGTTGATGATCTAAAAGATAGTGACAAACCGACCACGAAACCCAATACAGTCAACAAGAGAGAATCAACAGCAACTGTAACAATCAGCACATAGCAACAGCCAATAAATTGGGGGAAACTTACGTGTGTTGTATTTTTCATGGATAACGGTGATAGCCGTCGCCCAACCTGCCACAAAAAGCATTGGCACAACAAGGCTCGGCAAAATGCTTCCATGCAACCGCATGAAATACGGAAGCTTGGAGTGCTTTGTGGGGTCCAATGGTCCAGACTACACTCTCCTTGTTAGCATTGAATTTCTATCAATTTTTACCAAGAGGGCGTACAAAATAATCATCCAAGTCAACTGTGCGTTTATCTTCTAGAGTAGTGCCCATATGTTTTAAAACCGTTGGGCGAGTATGGACGACAGGAGTCACCTTCTCCGCTGCCGTCGAGTCCGATGCCGTTGAGGGGTTGTTAGGATGTCCATTTTGTTCTCCATTCTGATGATCACCCGGACGACCATCGGTACTTGGACCGTGTCCGTTGAGCTGGTTGGACATTCCAAGGCTTGTCTCTTGAAGAAAAGTAGTAGTAGCAGCAGTAATGACTTATTAGTAGGCTATTATCACGATTGATTTACTATAGTTCAAAACAGGAGTAGTGGTAAAGACCAAAGAATGCCGAGCCGTAAGTGTTCGAGCAAGTTAAACTTCCAGAGTGTCAAGGCTGCGAGTCCGGTGGTGTAGGATCGATAATATATCCACAAGACTGGCCAGATAGAAGTCACAAGAACCCAGGAAAGAAAGACAAGAAAACTAAGGAGGATGAGAAAAATTCAGAGACTTGAGAGAATGGAAGGTGGGAAAGAAAGGCGGGCCTCCAACTGACTATGTAGCAGCACTCCGGGGGTGGTCATAAATTGTGCTCAGCTCTGAAACGGGAAGCGGCAGTTATAGGGGGACTAAAAACGGACTAGGGTGTCCAAGTGATGTCCGGCGATTACGGTTGGGGAGGAAGTCGGGCGCATCTTGTTACTCGTCCCTGTCAATAAGTGTACCAATATTGGATGATTGACCATATAGTTTTCCTAACCCCTGCGCTTGAGCACCTCTTGCTTGGGACGAGCGCCCTCTGCTGGCATGGGAGCTCGAACAATTGAACCCCGCACTGGGACTTCCGAGTTGTCTTTGCCGTAATGTCTATCACATTTTCGTTCTTTTGTCTTAAGCTAGAGTTGAGAGAGTCCACGCCCCACTGTCCAATGTCTCAATGCGAGGTTCAACTATTCAAGCTCTTACGTTATACCTATATACATGCTTCATCCCGGTTAAGACACCACGAAGGTTCCCAATCGTTGCTTCTCAGCATCATCGAGTATAGGGCGGCCAGCACTGTGCTGGTAGATGGTTTGAGGGGGTGCCAGTTTCTTTTATCTGTTGGTGCAAGTAAATGTGTGGATTTGATACCGGGTCTTCCATATTCCCCAGGATGGCACCATATTTGCTTGCTTGCTCTTTGGCAGGCCCTTGGATCAATATTCAGGCGCTGGCCAATCCTGGTCCTACATCATCACTCAGTGTAGTGGCCTTGACACATTCATCTCAAGCGATTTCGCGATGTCGAACAAATCGCGGATTTTATTCACTGAGTCCTTTCTTTCTCATGATTGTTGATGTGACTCACAGAGTGTTTAGGAGAAATAGGATGCTGTGTTTACTATCAGCACCCAATTACTTTTCGCTGCTGCATTTGCTACCGTAATCGAGTACCGTAAAAACTCTTACGATTCGCCGCCTCGGGATTCAGAGACAAAGTTTCCTGAGAAGGATTATTGCTTTCCTGACATGGTATAGCCTGAGCGCTTTGGCCCTGTTTGATCTCCATAACTTGCCAAAGTAAACCTATCTTGGGCTAATGACTCGATTTACAGAGGTCCTCAGATGGCGAATCGTAAAAGTTTTTACGGTACAGTGCTAGTACTAGTACATTACCGTATTTGCTTAAAGTGTGGGCCTCGACAGAAAGGCCCATACTTTATGCAGCGAAAGGCAATTGGGTGGCGGACCCTTCGCAGGGCGAATCCGAAAAGAGACGGTACCCGACAATCTGTTCCACATTCGAGCACAAGCAATGAGCTCAACTTTTTATCGTACAGTAGGGGTCATTACTGTGAGGCTCTATCCGCCCGGCTTGGCTCAGGCACTAAAGCGTTGAATGAATCCCAAAATGGGAAGGTTACATTAGACATGCTCAAGTAAAAGCACGGGTGAGACCTGTGTAACCCTCCATGCCCCGATTGGTCCAATTCGAGTTTCCCCTTCTCCTTGCTCTACTCGAGTATAGTATGGGGGAAGGGGAAGGGAGAAGGAGATTACAGGCGGAAGAGCTGAGTTGTCTTTTCCCTTTTGCTACCGTATTTCATCCAGCCCCTCTCTAGATGGTGTTGAGGTGGTTACGGTTCTTGAAGGTTTCTAAATTGAAAGCTGACTGCCGTAGACCGGCATTCTATTCAAGTCTTCCCTCTGATACCATCGATGTCGGCACCAGTGATTCAGCAGGGGCAAGTCAATACCAGTAGCAGGGATCAAGTTCGTCCCCATACAACCTCATTGATCATGCTTACGCCGGTGGACCGAGTACCAAATTTCCCAACCATAACAACAAACCACCACGGCACAAATAAGGTTGTGGCTGTGCAGTGGCTGCAGCTCACCTCACAGGAGCGCTTCCAGAAGCTTGGGAAAGGAAAATCTTTCGAGTCACCGGTACTCGGGTAAATAATAATATTATGTTAAATTACCAGGACTGTGGGCGCTGTCAAGCGGGTCGGCTCGGCCGCCCGGAACACTAGCCCGCTCTTCTACCGGCGAGCCCGCAAATGGAAGGGGCGTAAACCAGGCTAAACCAACTGACCAATCCCCAGCCAGCAGGTACTGTGAAGAATATAATTCCTCACGGGGGTCTTATGAGAGCTCCAGCAGATGTGATAAATGATGCTAAAGTGCTATATATCACTCCGCCAATAAATCAATTAACCGGCGGGTAATCCTACGAGAAGAGTGGGCGAAGTGAGAAAGGAGTCAGATCATGGGTGGTAATAACAGCATCCGGTTATGCGAGCTGCGGAGTAAAGTCAATTTCGCGCCATGGCAAGGGCTGTGCAGCAAACCTCACCACCGTCATCACGAGTGCCGCCGCGGGAACCACATCGTAGGTGGAGTGCCATAGTATTGTTAATTTCCCAAAGGTTGCCGCAACATCATCTTTTACAGTATCATACAATGCAGGGGGTAGGTTACGGTATACTGATGGCTACCCGCCATCAATTGAGCGCCGGTATTATACACTACCGCGTACTGGCACAAGACAAGGGTGCTGCATTAGGGGCTGAGTCTTCGTGTGCCTAATTTTCTTTATGGGTATTTCCCATCGAGCGCTGCTTGGGCTGTTCTCCTCAGAGGCTTGTGCGGAATCGGGGGCACCGGCACTTTTGCTCTTCGGGGTTGGATGACGGAAGTTTGGGTGATTTTGATAATCAGGGTAGATTGGCCTGATGCGGTTTGGGTGGTTGTTACCGTGTTTGCTGACGCCGAAGAGCCGTGTGCTACAAGCACTCGAGGTCTGAGCAAAGGTTTATCGCGCTTAGCCCTGGCTCATCGAATTTGCGTGTGTGTAACTTGAAATGTCTAACAGAACTCACCATTTACTCTAATTTTGGTGACGAAAAACACTCTGCCGAACTCTTACCTCTCTCTGGCTGGCCCAAAATACTGCCCTTTGAATGGTTGATGGGTCCATCGAGCCAACGAGAGCAGTCCGTCAGACTTACCCGAATCCCTAGTACGGTGCTCGGATACTAGGGTTAGTTCGTGATCATTCCCAATGTGATGAAGGGTTGGCTTACCCCTAGAACAGAACAGCAACGCCCAAGTTTTAGGGTGAAAGCCATATTGGCATAGCTTAAAACACATTGAATTAACCAATTAATGGCCGTTTTTGATATGCAGCTAGGCATATTAATTGTGAGAGAGAGAAATTCCGCAAACGTCCTACAATTTTTTATTCGCCAGAAGGGGTATCCATCGCGGTTTAACCAGTGCGAGGGCGTTCACAGATCAACCCTCCCGCCCCGGCACATATTGGCCAGGCGATATTCAGCAAGGCCAATGGTGCAGACGGGGGGCTCTGGGCAGTGACCGGTACGGGGGTTCAATTATCCCTTTACGGTATTGATTTTCTTTTATTTTTTATTTTTTCAATAGTTGTGCTCTGTTGTCGAAGCAGTTTGGAGGGATCTCTGTCTGTTGGTGCTGTGTCAGATATCGCATTAACCAGCGAGAAGCAGCTATGGGCAGCACGCTTAAATAAGATTTCTCCTGGTATTGTCTCGAAATCGCAATAAAACGCCATTGGCTAACTCTTTATAGCCATGACTAAGCCTTCCAGGGCTCTAATTTTGACGCAATTGTTCGTTTCGCCTCAGCCGCTTCTTATTTCAAAGTAAAAGTGCCGTCAGCCAATGCAGTGCCGGTATTACTCGAGTAGAGTCCGAAGGATGATACTGCCACTGCAGTTCAATCGCTCTCTGCCACATCATCTGGTGTCGGCGCCGCACCCGAGATATGTGATCGGTGTCATGAACTAGTCTCCCACTGTGCCCCCGGGGTAAGAAATAATTTATTGTTGGATGGTTTCCCCTTTTTTGCTAGTGCTATCTCCTGTTTGAGCATGTGAGGAGTCATGTTGTCTCACTCGGCCGTGGGTGGGTTTCGAACGGGGATCGGGCGGTCGGAAGATGGCGGCGCTCGCAAGGGCTGTTTGCGGTGCTTGCTGCCGTTGACCATAGGCGTGAAGATTTCCATGTCTCTTGGTCCCGATTCATACGAGTATCTTACCACGATAGCGATTTTTCCCCTTTTCAGTTCCTGCTCAGTCCTTCTTCTCAACATTTCTGGTCTTGCTCTTCTGGAGACAAGATTCTTAACCCTCAATGCCGGTAATGACTTTTCTCTCGATCGGGATCCATGATGTTTTCTCTGCCATATCTTGGGATGTTTTCTTGGACATCTATTTCTATTGAGCCCACCTCCCGAGCTGGGCCAATTCCCCCTGTATATCCAGGATTCGCCTACGATACTCAAGTACGAGACCCCCTGTCAAGTGGGGGAGTCGATGTGCTTTTTGGTGTACCGGCAGTGGCAAGGATCTTGCCTGGGCCCAAACAGTTGTGCTGCGGCAGTGCTTGTCTCAGGCTAGAAGTGCTGCTCAAGCACCGGTAGAACATACGAGTAGGGAGCTATTCTGGTATACAGATAAATGATGAGACTGACAGGGTATGGGTGGCCCAGACTTTACTCTTATTGATAGGCAGAGATATGCTCTCAGGACACCCATGCCCTGTGAGTCTCATCACTTACCTGTATTCCCGAGTACGTTGTATGGCGCTCGGGCAAGCACAGATTTTTACCATCTATTCCTCTAATCCTGGGTACATTTGTCCTGGGAGAAGGGCTACAGTAGTGCGATTTTCTGTTGTTTTCCGATTGAGGAGTATTATCCTCCTTTGCTCGATCTTGCTAAGAGGAATTTATAGGTCGTCTCTAACCGGGAACATCCGCCTGAGGGCATCACGATCATCGGACACGGGCTCATCCATCCTCAGGCAGCCCAAACACCACAAGACAGACGACGACAAAGCAAAGACAACAAACCGGCAACAGAGAGAGGACGACACTACGGTGCAGATAATTTTTTAGGCGCAGGTGCTTGCCTTTTGTGTTTCATCGTTGTCCCCTGTGTTTTACAGATTCCTTGAATAAATTTGTTTTATGGGCTGTTTGTAATTGGTTTGGTTTTTCCTGTTTGTGATGAAGATCGACCGGTTGGAGCTTCGTGCCTACCGTACTCTCGCCTCAAGGAATTGCTTGAAGGAGGGGAGGTGAAACAATATTATACTTTTAAATCACCGGAGTGGAACTTTGCCCCCCCTGGTAGAGACGCACTAAGAGAAAAGCAACTACGAGCTGGCGATTTGAGTGCCTATGAGTATTATTTTGGAGAGAGATGCAGTTCGTATATCAAACATTACTGCAATCGCTATTGGGGTGCCATGACGAACATGCGAGAGCCGAGTCTGGAAGAGCATTCACGACCTGCTGGAAGCCAGTCTTCTTTCTAATTTTTCGAATATTCTATCAAATGCTGGCAGAGCAGTGAAAGTCTTGCTACCTGGAAAGCACGAACTCCGCTTCGCTTCAACACCTGGAAATCCCATCAACTCACAATCACGTATTCAATAAGTTAGCCCCTTCCCTCGAACTGCTCAAGCAACCTGAACTAGAAAAATGCCTCCCATTTGACATGATATCAACTCTTTCAATGTGTTAAATAATTATACGATAGCGGATGGCGGGCCGGAAATCCGGTCGCGGATTTCTCCACTGGAGCCTAGTATAAGACATCGAAAATATTGGAATCCACCGAATCGATGCCGTTGAAGATCAGTTCTGAGCCAACGAATCCTAAATGTTGAGTGGTTGTTAAGACGAATCTGGTGAGACAACTTTTGATCCCGGACTGGGAAAGGCCTACATAAGGCGGAATCTTCCGCCCTGATCCTCCGCGGGGTAATTATCTCTTGGACCTGTAAGATATTGAAGATTTAGTGCTACCCTAGTTGTGTTTGAGCCAGAGGTAAATGTGCAAATTTTCGTGGACAACCAAAACTTCGCAGGTGTGTAGACTTTAGACCATAGCTGATATTAACCATATGACCACACCTATGCTGATAATCACTAAGGGATCTGAGGTGGGGTCAACCCCTCCCTGGGCCTCTATGTCTCGGAAACTGATAAGGGCGGCCCGAAATTTTTGGTGTCTTGCCGATCAGGAGGTAGTTCACCGGCTATCCGTGCCTTTCAGACCGGGCCAGCGAAAGAAAATTCTGCCATTGCATATTTTATTGTGACTTCGCGGTCTAAAAAGGAGCATCCCGCCACCAGGTGCTAAGTGAACTTGTCAAACAAGTTGTGGGACACTTCAGGGATTCCCAAGGGCATGTGGATGGCTTCGGGGAGGCAGAATGGATTTATAGGTGGCCTAGGCTGCGGCAGCCGGAAATTGGTAGGGTTCTAGGGAGGCTTCTTTCCTACTTGCAGTATACGGTACATATATATGCATCTATCCTTTGGATGAATGCTTGGCAGAACATCTACTGGAGCTTCTCGGCTTGGTCCTTTAAAAGCTGCTAGGTGCTCAGATATTTTCTGCCGGAGACCATATGTGTGGGGAGAGGTCGGGAAGAATCTGAGTGGGAGCGTGGTGATCATATCCATCAACCTCTGCAATAGCGGTGCAATAAGCTACATCCGTAGGAGAATAGGAAAAAAGATAAGATTCCTGGTGCGATGGATCGTGATTTGGAAGCGGGTATTATGTAGATAATCACCGGAAATTTTTTTTCCGGGACGAGCACACCAGAGACTGCATTGATCACCCAGATCCTGACAAGGATGTCTGGTTTTCTGTCTGCTCCCGTGAATACCGAAATGATTCTAGGGGAAACGACCAAATGTAGAGGACGAAGAAAGCTCAATGCTATAGCAACTGGCCTGGCCCTTAGGGGCGCTGATGCTGCGATTTTCGAAGGGACGAAACCAAAGGGCATAAAACAATAGGGGTTCTAAATGGGAGGTATGATGTGGGTGGCTCGCTGAGCTGCTTTTAGCACCCGACAGGCTTTGGCGTGCTCTAGCGGTGGGAAAAGAGTCCACAATTCTCAGTTCTCAAAACTCTCCCTTATTCAGCAGGGCTATTGATAAGCAGTTGGTTAAGCCTTGTTAACACCGAAGTTGGGCACCCATCTGATACATTCTACCTTCCAGGAATATCTTCGCTGTTTGAGGGGGGGGTTCTAGTGACAGGAGGTATCTATTCAATTTATGGAAAATGCGTTGCGGTGAGAAGGAGTGGCTGTGTGCGCCCGAAGCGATTTTTTACACTGGGGGGTGCCGGGTTAAGACTGATAGAGGATGTCTGGATTGCTGGATGGTTGTACGGGAGGTATAATTATGTGGTCAGAGCAGTGGCATACGCTGTTAGAAAAGATACGCTGCCCTTACACGATGAAGGGGAGGAGCGTCGAGGGCTTACAGTTAGACTCACCAAAGGACTAAGTTAGAAGAGGATGGTTAATTGCATGCTAGTCCAAGGCAAAAGAGGGATCCACTTCCACACACGAGAAAGAGGCCAAATCTTGTAGCCCCTTAGTAGCGCCACAACCCCATTATCGAAGCACAATTATCCAAATATACCACTTGTTTCTTGGGTGTTTTTCTTTGTTTGCTGTGCGAGTGACCACTCGTGAGTAAGTAGTGGCAGATTTCTTGACTGGTGATCCCCAACTTGGAAATTAGCAGCAATGGCATGAACGATATTATGACAGGCCATGGATCTGATATCACTGTGTTCTTCTGTCATACAATTATCAGTGCAATGGTGACGGGCGGCCTTTTATCGTACATGCGATTCCTAGCCCCTATCCAAATCCCTCCCTTTTTAATCAAGCGTACCTTGCTCAGGCCTTCTAATAGGCTAAACATGGTCGAAATTGAGCGGGGCCAATCTAACTTGGGGTCGGCGAACCATAGCCGGGCTTATTTGGGCCCGTTGGGGTAAGAATGGAAGGGGAGTTGGGAAAGTAGAAAGGAGGATCAAACGCAATGGGAATAAGCTCTATTGCGTGATTCTACCTAGCTATGATACAATGAGCGCTGACTATTGTATAGAGTGTTCCCGCAATGCTTGCCCTAGCCGAGTGAGATATTGTGATACTTCTGGACTGGATTCAAGTGGGGTGAGGTCTGCGATCCGCGGATAGGAGAAGGAGAGCAGAATATCATAGTTGCAGCGAAATCCAGCTTTCTGCTAGAACTTGCTTGAGGGTTTCGTCGTTCGAGGCATTGCTTAGGGCCGGCGCGATGTGAGTTTTTTCGCCTAGGAAGGGGAAGTGGCTGGTTCGTAATTCCTTTCTAATCATAACCTCTTAGACCCTCCCCGCGTCACTTTACTCAATCCTCGAAAGGGAGTGCTGCGCACGGTAGTAGTGAGTATCAACTGGAATCCAAATGGTCCATTGGGGCAGAACGGTGATCTCTTGCAAAATGGAATCATAAGAAATCACTCATAGAACACTATTCCCCGAACGGACTTGTGATCGAGGTAAAATTTTTTGATATTATAATCGCGTTACTCTTCTGCCGTAGGTCTGCTAGCGCGTGCCAGGGGCGTGTAACCGCCTTGGGCCGCCCGTCTGGATTGCGCGACCTCCTTAGTGTCTTCAATGTCTTTTCCTGCGGGTAGCTGCTGGAAGGAAATCGGAGAGTGGAAGCGAGCGGTATCACAAGTTGTAAATACGAGCAGTTGCAAAGGAAGTGGCCAACTTGTATTACTTATTGAATGTGGAGAAGAGAATTAAGAGAAAGAGAAAAGAGAAGAGAGAAGAAAGAAAGGAAGGGGCGGGTAGCTATTGAGGGGAACAGGGGATGACGCAAGCGGTCACGAGGTGTCACTCGTGACCGCAGCAACAGTGAATATAAGAGCACGCCAATGACCGCAATTTCCAACAGTAGCTAAAATAGGGGTAAGGAAAAAAGCCGTCATTCGTCATTGATATTACTTTTATAACTACCTTTCCCAAAACTATGAGGTCATGTGTCGGTAAATAGTGACTAATGTTCATAAATTCTTGAAAAAATTCCGTTAGTACAGGGGCTGGAATCCTACCTCCGAGTCGACTGGTAGACGCCAACTGCGATACGCAATCTGATAGGTGTTTTTGTCGGCTACTTGCTGCTAGGCGCTAGTTCCGTAGTCCAAATAGAGTCACTCGTCAGGCCCTCACTACCACCCCTATGGGTTAAAGCTTGCTCCGTATTTGGTATCTGGGCTTTGGCACCTCTACCTTTCCTCCCTTGATCGCATATTCTACCGCCGCATTCTTGTGCTTGTCCTTTGCATTGGCGTCTGTCCTCGTGTCTAGTACGGAAGAGCTACGATCATGGCCCTGCCTTCGCTACCTACTGCGTGATGTAAATAGCCGTTTCTAGCTAAATTAGGAAGTGACATTTCCTATATGATATCTTTCATTTGCCCCCAACATCTGCTAGTACCCTGATTGTCTTCTTATTTCCCTGGATTACTCTGGTCATGGAGCGCTGTTCTTTGGGCCCACAGATCAGTGGGCGGCACGCGTTAGGCTTATAGTCAACAGCCTCGGGATGGAATACTGTTCGCTCTTGCGCACCCTTCGTCGTGGGAGTTCCCATCTCTTCCAGATTCATATCTCTAACTTTCGGAGTCTCTTGACGGTTTCATTGTGTAAGAAGTGAAAAATTTAGAACGTGTATTGGATGCTCGCACTTTGAGAATTTTGGGTGGGTGCCCGAAATAAGTTCCTAGATATTCGTAGCGTAGAATTTTGGGTTAGTTGCTTGATTGATTGAGAGGAGGTAGCTGTGGTTGACTACTTGTACAGTTAGCACCAATGATTTTGGCGTGATCAGCGTTAATTCTGCCTCAAGTTTGGGTCGGCTTTTATCGTCGAACTAAATTTCCCCATCCTCTGCAAACGAGCATATTCCTAGCCCCTGCGAACGGGAGGTACGGTAACCATCATCTTAATAATGCACGAGCACGCTGCAATGCCACTCCTCTTTGCCGTGCGGGTGATCCGCCAGGTAGCCTGGCATCATGCTGAGTTAGTGAATACCAGCAGTCTCATTACAAACTGATCTAGTCCTGAGCTCTGGGAGTGTAATATCTGGAATACACACGGTACTGGAATTTGATCAATGTGTTATACGGTAGCTGCGTTCACGGCAAAAGTGTAGGTGAGTCCTTGCACGTTGTTTTGGAAAACCGAAAGAGGGCCACGTTCAGTTTCGGCGCACGAAAAAGGGCTTTATTAACGTGGAGCTGGTGTCCGTCTTAGCAGATGAGGAAACATTGAATAGGACAAGTTATGAAAAACAGGAAGATCTGTGAAAGAAAAATTTTATTGTTTGACAATCCCCTTCTCCGGATTTCCTGCAACTTTGACTTGCTCTTCCTTCCCTCTTAGTTTATTGTAAGCCATCCAGCCAATAATTCCAACCACACTTCCGATTCCTGCACCCCCCGTGACACCCCTCCAGCCCAGGCCCTTCTTCACACCTCCTAATACCCCACCTACAAGTGCTCCCGAAGCACTCCATTCATCGATCCTGTTCTGAGGCTTATTCTCGAGTAACCTCCATGATCGGTCTTGCCACTCGATTTCCTGCTTCCCATACATCCTCTGTGAAAGGGCTACCGCAGCAAGGCCGGTAGCTGCAACAACTCCAACACCGGCACTCCGGACCACAGAGGCTGCTAGTGTTGACTTGTGGGCGTGAGCAGAAAGCCCAAATCGAGCCCCACCATAGAGAGCTCCGAGGGCCGCCCCGAGGTTGGCCCCACGATGTAGGACATGTGTGGTGAG
>QOVD01003139.1:0-16387 GCA_003521225.1 Tuber microsphaerosporum | reverse complement strand
TTTTTTTTTTTTTTTTATCACACTTTTTGATTAACGCTATCTACCTATCCTAGCGCTATACTAAGAGGTTTTCTATAGCAAACAGGTCTGTCTACCTCAATCGCCAAATCTGACCACATGAAAACTGAGACCTACATCCGAGCCAGACCCCGCGTCTACTGATTTGGACTTCATTTCCAGACCCAGCCACTTGGAGTTGCAACCAGGTAGAACTGTAAGACCAGCAAAACATTAGTGACCCATTCCAATCTCACCCTTCACATGCCGTAACACCAAGAAAAGAACCACCTCCACGGCTAAAACACACGCCACCGATTTCAATCCTTCCACCGATGATTTAGGGTCTTCGACGTAGACCCACCACCGCCCGCGCTCCCCCTTATACCTTAACTACCACTCCCAGAAAATGCACCATGGGTTATGCCACTTGCAATGGGTAACATCCCCCATCTCACCTCCCGTTTCATCCCGCCAAGGTAGTACTCCTTTCACCAATCATTTTACTTAGACGCGCCTGATCCAGCGTCACTCCCTTCACCAACCAATCACGAGGCCCCATTGCCTAACCAGGGTCAGCCACAGCATCAGCAACAGCCTTCGGCCCTCGCCCCACACCGGATGAAGCCACCTCCCCCATCCCACGCCACCACCGCCTCCACACTCCAACCTTATCCCCACGCCACCACCGCCACAACCCCGCACCATTGTTTTCCAAACTTTTCCGCTGCCGTATACAACATAGGCTCGAAAACGGGACTCATACGGCGTAGGAAGACCGTAAAGATGTCTAGCAAGTCGGGATACATAAGTAAACCAGTTAGCGGAGATGACAACCGAGTCAAATATCAAAGAAAGGATAAATAATCATCGTTTCTGAGATGAAATTGAAACCATCGTAATGGAGTCAAAGACTTGAAGCCATCGCGAGATAGGCACCAAGGAACTTCATTGGTCAGACCGTGGAATGTGACGTGTCACAAGAGGTGGGGCTGTTGTTGTAAGAGCAATCGAGGTTGTTCGGGTTCTTTTTTTTTTTTTTTTTTTTTTTTTTTTTATCGCACTTTTCGATTGATCTAACTAGCAACCTCATAGCTAAATACAATTCTGTAGGGCTTTACATAGCATACAGTCTGTTTGCCCTTAGTCCTTTGGTTCCAGTTCCATCCACCCCAGCTTGCGGTTAGCTACATATACGACCACCCAGAGACAGGACCAATCAATCGCCGGTCACGGTTAATTCAGAAACCGCTTTAAGTCAACAGGTATCGGGCCACGGTCCACGTCCCCTTCCCCCTTACAAGGCAAACTTCCCCTTTACCACCGAGCAGTGACAAGGTTTAATACCTCCCCCCCTCAACCCTCGGCATCCTAATCCCATCATCCCCTTTATTCCCCAACCCACTCCACTCTAATCCAAACCACTTTCGGGGCCAACTCTCACGTAGGCCCCGCACCCACCCCGTCCCATCAACCTAAACTACCACTCCCAGAATCGGCACCATGGGTTATGCCACTTGCAATGGGTGACATCCCCCATCTCCAACCCCGTTTCAACACCGCCAATATAATACTCCTTTAGCCAATCCTTTTTCTTAGACGCGCCTGGCCCAGCGTCACTTCTCTCCTACCACTCCACCTCCGAGGTCCCATTGCCTTACTAGGGTCAGCCACAGCATCAGCCACTACCTTCGACTCTTGCGCCACACCGGATGGAGCCACGTCCACCATCCCACGCCACCACCGCCACCACACTCCAACCCTATCCCAACGCCACCACCGCCACACCCCCGCACCAGATTTTTTTTTCCAAATTTTTCCGCTGCCGTATACAACATAGACTCGAAAACGGGACTCGAACGGTGAAGGAAAACCGTAAAGATGTCTAGCAAGTCGGGATACATAAGTAAACCTGTCAGCAAAGATGACAACCGAGTTAGAAATCAAAGAATAGATAAATAATCATCGATTCAGAGATAAAATTGAAACCATCGTAATGGAGTCAAAGACTTGAAGCCATCGTGAGATAGGCCGCAAGGAACTTCATTGGTCAGACCCCGGAATGTGACGTGTCACAAGAGGTGGGGTTGTTGTTGTAAGAGCAATCGTTCGGGTTCTTGTTTTTCTTTCTTTTTTTTTTTTTTATTCAACTTTTTGATTAACGCTATCTACCTATACTAGCGCTATACTAAGAGGTTTTCTATAGCAAATAAGTCTGTCTACCTCAATCGCCAAATCCGACCACATGAAAGTTGAGAGCTACATCCGAGTCAGACCCCGCGTCTACTGATCTGGACTTCACTTATAGACCTAGCCACTAGGAGTTGCAAACCAGGTGGAACCGTGTCAACCAGCAAAACATTAGTGACCCATTCCACTCTCACCCTTCACATGCCGTAACGCCAAGAAATAAACCACCTCCACTGCTAAAATACTTGCCACCGAACTCAATCCTTCCACCGATGATTCATGGCCTTCGACGTAGACCCACCACCGCCCGCGCTTCCCCTTATACCTTAACTACCGCTCCCAGAAAATGCACCATGAGTTACGTCACTTGCAATGGGTGACATCCCCCATCTCACCTCCCGTTTCATCCCGCCAAGACAGTACTTCTTCCACCAATCATTTTACTTAGACGCGCCTGACCCAGCGTCACCCCTTTCCCTAACCAATACGAGGCCCCATTGCCTAACTAGGGTCAGCCACAGCATCAGCCACAGCCTTCGGCTCTCGCCCCACGCCGGACGAAGCCACCTCCACCATCCCACGCCACCACCGCCACCACACTTCCACCCTTTCCCAACGCCACCACCGCCACAACCCCGCACCAAGACTTTTCCAAACTTTTCCGCTGCCTTATACAACATAGGCTCGAAAACGGGACTCGAACGGCGAAGGATAACCGTAAAGATGTCTAGCAAGTCGGGATACAAAAGTAAACCTGTCACCCAAGATGACAACCGAGTTAGATATCAAAGAAAGGATAATAAATCATCGTTTCTGAGATGCAATTAAAACCATCGTAATAGAGTTAAAGACTTGAAGCCATCGTGAGATAGAAACCAAGGAACTTCCTTGGTCAGACCCCGGAATGTGACGTGTCACAAGAGGTGGGGCTGTTGTTGTAAGAGCAATCGAGGTTGTTCGGGTTCTTCATGATGGGGACTTGTATTTCGCCTCAGCTTATTTCGACCTTCTAGCGTGAAAATGGGTAAATTGCTGTGCCGGGCACATCGAAAGGAGGCTTGTGCTATAGCACAAACTCTTGTCCACAAGTTATTGTTTTGTTATGGGATTGGGGGTTGGGTTGGCTTATCCCTGGATCATGTCCTAGATTCATGAGATAATGCCGTTAGGTTGCGCTGATCCCTAGATTGGCGGCTCCTCGTGTATTTTATGAATGAGATAGTTGAAGTCACCAAGTGCCAACAACGCTGACTGTAGATGTGTTTATTGATTGATTCATGCATAAGGGTTGATATCCTTGTATATATGCCAAGCTGGCCAATACCACTGCAGGCATTCGAAGGTGGCAGCTTACCGGAACGCAAGGCTTGCGTTAACAGCAGGATCGGAGAGTGCTTAAATAAGTGTGGGATTTCCTGCTACCAATGCAGTAGGCAAAAGCGAATCTTTCTCGTCACAAATTTGGGAGGGCTTGATCGGCTGATCCGGGGGCATCCATAGGGTTCCAAAAGCCCCACTTTTCTTCAGCCCCCAGGAATTCCTCCATCATCACTCATACTGTACAATACCCTAAGCAGCAAAGAACAAAAATGTCCCAATTATTCAATAATAATTACAACTCTTTCAACACGACCTACATTAGCCCTAGTGTTGCCGATGACCGACCCAATATCCTAGCCTGGCTATCTCCACTAGATCCTAAGATACGCCATCAGGACATCCGGAACCGCAGGGTCGAAAATATAGGGGAATGGGTTTTACAAACCGATGAGTTTAGAAACTGGAGCGCAGGTGGCAAGGGTGGTGAATCTGGCAACGCATTCTTGTTTTGCTATGGAAATCCGGGCGTTGGGAAAACCTACATTAGGTAATAAGAATGGACCTCAAAAAGTGGAAGAAGGATGGAAAGTGCTGACAAGCTGCGATTTTAGTTCCGTGGTTATAGACAACTTGTGTAGTCAGGCTAGAGGAAAAAATGCCACAGTTGCATGCTTCTATTTCGACTTCGCCGCCCAAGAGGAACAGTCCCTCGCAAACATGCTGGGGTCCCTGCTAAAACAACTAGTTTTTGGACTTGGAGAAATCCCGGAGGAGATATTAGAAGCATACAAAGACCGAGAAAGTGCCATTGGAGGGCAGGGACCGCAAATTTCCAATATTGTGAAAATGTTGCAGACTGCCTCTGCTAGAAAGCGCGCGTTCATATGCATTGATGCCCTCGATGAATGTGCAACAGAATATCGAGCCAAGCTTCTCAATTGGCTGGGTCAACTCCTCCAACAGTCTCCAGGCACTCGAATATTGGTGACTGGAAGAGCGCACATTCTACCTGAGATAGGAAGGGGTCTTGCTGGAAGGGTGACGAGCGTATCCATCAGTCCCACAAGGGATGACATTGTCACGTATATTCATAACAAGGTGGCCGCGGACACAACCCCAGATGCGATGGACAGTACTCTGGAGGCAGAAATCCTGAAGAAGATTCCTGGGAATATTTCTGAAATGTATGCAGAAGCAACACTCCGGAAACTACCTCAAGTTATCTGCTAACAGATACACGTCTAGATTCCTACTGGTCTCGTTTAATATCGATGCGATCCTGCAAGAAACCACAGCCCGTCGCAGGCGACAAAAGCTTAGCACAATTACCGATGGCTTGGGGGTAGAGAGGGTTTATGGTGAAACCCTGGGTCGGATAAAGAGACAGGATGGGGCTAGAGCGAGGCTAGGCATGGCCGCTTTGCTGTGGATCTCTCACTCGGAGCGGCCCTTGAAGGTTACTGAATTGTGTCACGCCCTAGGGGTCGATATAGGGTCGCCGGATCTCCATACCGACGATGTTCCAGCAATTGGGACAGTGTTAGCCTGTTGCCAAGGACTTACCACCGTAGACAAGGAGTCTTCCACGTTGCGCTTAATCTATTTTACGCTGCAAGAATACCTCCAGGCTCACCCCGAACTTTTTGGTAGAGCTCACTCGACTATAGCAGAGACCTGCTTAAGTTATTTGAATTCGGAAGAGGTCAAGGCTCTTCCGACGAGCCCCTCTCCCGATC
Organism: Tuber microsphaerosporum; assembly: GCA_003521225.1. Classification (NCBI taxonomy): domain Eukaryota; kingdom Fungi; phylum Ascomycota; class Pezizomycetes; order Pezizales; family Tuberaceae; genus Tuber; species Tuber microsphaerosporum. The sequence continues at coordinate 11,144 of QOVD01003139.1, read as the reverse complement.
TCAGAGGCGCGCCTTTTCTCGAATATTCTTCTCTCTATTGGGGTGCACATGCAAAAAGGGACCTCTCACATTGCGCGAAGCTACTTGCATTGAAACTATTTGACGGCTATCATAACCACATATCCGCCAAGGTCCTCTTACAAGCTCAGGAAGGAGATTCGTATGCTAGTGATTTCGATAAACCCCTACTGTTCAGTGGCCTGCGTTGTGCATCATTCTTCGGGATTGTTGAGATTGTGACAGATTTGATCGAAGTGGAAGGTTGTGACATCAACCAAAGAGACTGTGTGGATAATACACCTCTTGTGTGGGCTGCTCTCAATGGGCATGAGCGAGTTGTTGAAATGCTACTCAAACGGGACGATATCAGCCCCGACAAACCGGGTCAGTACGGGCAAATACCACTCTTGTGTGCTGCTTGGAATGGGCACGAGGGAGTGGCGAAAATGCTTCTCGAACGGGACGAGGTCGACCCCGACCAGGCAGATAACAACGGTCAAACTCCACTCCGGGGTGCTGCTTTCCATGGGCATATGGAAGTGGTGAAAATGCTTCTCGAGCGGGACGAGGTCAACCCCAATAAGCCAGATAACAACGGTCAAACTCCACTCCGGGGAGCTGCTTTCAATGGGCACGCGGAAGTGGTGAAAATTCTTCTCGAACGGGACGAGGTCAACCCCGACCAGCAAGATAAGGACGGCCAAACTCCACTCCGGTGTGCTGCTTTCTGTGGACGGGTGGGAGTGGTGAAAATGCTTCTCGAACGGGACGAAGTCAACCCCGACCGGCCAAATAAGGATGGCCAAACACCACTCTCGGATGCTGCTTGGAATGGGCACGTGGAAGTGGTGAAAATGCTTCTCGAGCGGGACGAGGTCAACCCCGACCAGCCAGATAACAACGGCCAAACACCACTCCGGTGCGCTGCTTTGAATGGGCACGTGGAAGTGGTGAAAATGCTTCTCGCACGGGACGAGGTCAACCCCAACAACCCAAATATCAAAGGCCAAACACCGCTTTCGGGCGCCGCTTTCAATGGGCACGTGGAAGTGGTAAGGGTTCTACTTGAACGGGATGAAGTCAATCCCGATAAGCCAGATGACAACGGCCAAACACCGCTCTCGAGTGCTGCCTTTAGTGGGCACGGAGAAGTGGTGAAAATGCTTCTCCAACGGAATGAGGTCAACCCCGACAAGCCAGGTAACAACGGCCAAACACCGATCTTGAGTGCTGCTTTCAATGGGCACTTGGAAGTGGTGAAAATGCTTCTCCAACGGAATGAGGTCAATCCCGCCTGGTCAGAAAACGACGGCCGAACACCGCTCCATGCTGCCGCCTGGAATGGGCACGGTGAAGTGGTGAAAATGCTGCTCGAGCAGGATGAAGTTAACCCCGACCAGCCAGATATCAACGGCCAAGCACCCCTCTCGGGTGCTGCTTTCAACGGGCACTTGGAAGTGGTGAAAATGCTTCTACAACGGGACGAGGTCAACCCCGACCAACCAGACAAGCATGGCCGAATACCTCTGGCTTGGGCTGCGGAACGCGGACATACTAGGGTCGTTGCAATGCTCCAGCAACGGTGTAGACTTAGCCAGGACATCGTACGGACAGATACCACCCACCAAACAGCGCCAACAAGGAGATCCGCCCGAGTTGCAAAGCGGCGTCTCGCGGATCATGTTTCTGCTCCTCAGTTGGCGGACAGCAATAACTCCATAGAAATTTCCCCAGATGGGCCTTCTGAGTCGTCTTGCCGTCGCTCCAAACGGATCCGGAGATCTTGACATTCTCGACAATAGCTCCTCACGATGAAACCTCTCTCTTGCAGTCTTACCCTACCTCACCGCTAAACCCCCGCACCCAACCCCGCCCCCCCTAGCTATCTCTTCCTTTCCCGCGTGTGTTACCCCTTCTCATAACAGCTATCTGCTATCCCATTTTCGTGTGTCTTGTCTGCTCCTTGTATTTTAAGAACTGCATCGTATCGTATTTCTACTATTTCGTCTTTTTTTTCCTTAGCGCTTGGCGACTCTACTTTCTCTCTTCCTTCCTTTCAGTCTTCCTCCCCATCTCTATAGCGCACACTCCCCCTCCCCCTATTTCGAAGTATGATATTTTATGAGAATTAGCTTCCTACCAGGAAAGTAGGTGGCCTTTTCATCTCATCGCAATTTACCCCTGTGCAGTAAATATGTGATCTTAATCACTATTCCTTTCTTCTCACAACTTGCCTATTCTTGGTTTCCTTGTCTATATCTCCAAGTTTTTGAAGAAACCAGTTCCCGAGCCCGGCGGTTTTTCGCGCCTCTCTTAATTTTATTTATTTTTCGTTTGCTTTCCTGCTCTTTTCTTCTGAAGATTGTACCTTTCTGATTAGAATTGACTTTGCTGCGCTTCGCTGAGTTCTGTATGGATCATCATGCAGTTAGAATACCGAAAAATGATTAATTAATTCCCCACTCGGCCCAATGCACCCCGAACGTAAGCCATCAAGACGCCTAGCGAACTCATATCCCCACTTTCTCAAGTCAAGCTAAATTCAAATTATGATACCGGTAGTGCATTAAATTAAATGCCCAAATCCAACACAATGTACTGCACGATCTAGTATAAGTGTAGTCTTCTCGAGACCCCGATAAAATCAGAAGCGCCTTGCTCCCCCGTATTGTGATTCACCGGTACTCACTCCGACTAGATCACTGGACCTCACCCCACTTGTATAATATCCGGAAGGGATATCAGAGCATTTACCTTGGAGTCTGGCACTCGGGGATATGTGCGAGAAGCGGGGTAATTCTGGCGGTCAAGAAAAGAGGGGTAATAGGAGCGGTGGAGAAAAGAGGGGTAAGAGCGGTGAGGAAGTGCGGGGAACTGAGTGGTTTTTGAGGGTGGTGTGAGAAGTACTGAAAATGGCGTGATGATATGGGAAACAGGTTGAGCAAGTAGTCTTCTTTCTGTACTTAAGGGCCTTGTCCGCGCCGAACTGTAGGAATAGAAGTCAGCGAATAGTTACCTGCTTATTTCTTTCGTTCTCTCTCCAATACTTACCAACATAGAATCGGTATTCGTCTCGATAATCATAAGACCCCGGCAGCCGGTCCGAGATCCTAAGCCCCATAACAGCCATCTCCCGGCAGTGAGATCTGGGGGGAGGAGACTTTCTTTCGTATTTTCAATTAAGCTAGAGATATCTGTTGATTCCCTTTCTACTGTTCTTTCTTTATTTCTCTTTTTCCATCACATCATTCCATTCCGCTCGGTCTGCGGGGATACCCCGTGGTAGCTAGGGGTAGGAGTTAGGGTAAGGAGAAAAAACATCTTAGTTTACTTAATAGATCCCCAGATGTCTTATTCCGGTAAGTTCTAGTATGGATGGAGGAGCCATCTGGTGAGGGAAGGCAGACAGTGTTGAAATTACAGGTGGCGTGTTGGGGGGGAGGAATAGGAAATTAGGAATAGGGGGAGGGGGGAGGGGAGTATCGCTCATTAGACTAGACCCCCACAGGACTGCCTGCATTGATTTTCATTCTCGCTAGTGGATAAACTCACTTCTCTATATCTAAGTCACAGTACTGTACATTCATGAAAGTTTTGTCCGTGTCCACTTTCCATTCGTAAGGTTTGAAGCCTCTGGGTGCTGTTGGGCATGCTCTAGCTATATCTCATTGTTTGGAAAAGTCTAGGGAATTAGTAATGCCTCTATTGCAGGATCTATTAGACACAGCGACTGGTAAGGTTCATACTGGAAGATACAAGATGGAGCAGGCGCGAATATGGGAGAGATGGGCGGCATAGATACTATAGAGGCTGCGGTGGCATGTGCTTGAGCATTATCAATGAAACGCTCCGGAAAGCGGGAGTCTTTAAGATATATTGATTCTACTAGGGAATTACACTGAATGTCCTTTTCTTTTGTTATCGCTAGGGTGAGCAAGAGAATAGGGATGCGCATGGAGGAAAATAGAGGAAAATAGCTATATGTGGTGATCAAATGAAAGACTAGGAAGACTCTATCATGTTTCATACATACTCCTCCCTTTACCAGTTGTTTGACATGAATTAGAACGAGGTTACGAGCTATCCACACCCGCTGCCATTTGGATCGTATTTAATTTCGCACAGTATATAAAACAATCATCGTTTATGATACATGATAGTAGTGAAATCCTCGGTAGGGATCGACCGATGAGGGCGGGAAAATGGAAGAGAAAACCTACGGAGGAAGAAATCGTGAAGGAGCTAACTGCGTTCTGAGGAGAGGTCGGGTATTAGGGGAAAGAGCAGGCCGACGGGATTGATCAAGAAGAGCTTTGAACCAAGTCAGACAGATCAAGTAAAGAGTGTCCAAGGCTTCGTCGATATCTAACACTCGTGTACTCATGCAGCTTCCGGTGGGATGGCGACGAGTACGAGTCAGTGACGAACAAGGGTATTTAGCAGGCAAAAAAAATCAATTTCATCAAAGTAGGACGACAAGAAAAACACTTGCACTTGATCCCTATTCTTCACTGGCTATTATTCGTCAAGGCCCCAAAGACTGCACCCGGTGATTCCCGTTGAATGCAATTGAAGTTGTTGATTTCCGTTTTCGTAGAACTATGGTGATAGAGTGGACCCCATACCGGCAGTCAGCACCAGTACCGGTAATAGAATCTGGTAATAGTTGCAGTCTACCCTAATAGCCTCTGGGGCTTACTGGAATGGCAAATGGAGAGTTTCTAGATTCCCAATCTGGTTATCTAAAGGAAATTTTTATGTTTAGCACGGTCTAGGGGCTAGTCTGTTTAAGGGATACCAATTCCAAAAAGGGCCTGTGTTTTCAGGAATCTGAGAAACTTTGACACCAGAAGAAGAAAAATGAAGATTAGATGGGCCTTCGCCTCCATGCCATCCTTCTAAATGAATGGCGTACTCCGGCTAAGTTGTAGCGAGGCAGATAGGCGGGGGACCTCTGAAGAGTACCCAAAAGCTCAACCTAAATTAGGGTGGCAGACATCAGGAGTAAGGCGAAAGTGGGGAATATGGTAAAAGAGGTGAAGGCGGAGATGAGGAGGTTGACGAGAAAGGTCGGTGCAGCACAGCCAAAGGTGAGGGCGAAGGGGGAGGGGAAGGGCATGGCATCGTCAGAGGGCGTGGATAGAGGAGAGGAGAGGAGGAAGTTGGAGTATAGAATGGAGAAGTTGGCTAGCTGCTGATTGAGAGGAATGTGGATAAAGCGGGGGTGCTGGTTACGGCGCCCTCAATCAGACAATGTAGCGGGGTAGTGAGGCGAGGGATTAGAAGCTCGTGTAAATATTTCGTTCACGTAGTTGAGGTTACCGAGGATGAGACATGCAGCCCGCAGAATGCTCGGACAAAAGACCTGAGATAAAAAATCTCCCCATAAAATTGCGGTTCTCTGCTCACTTCATGGAGGGGAAGGCTGTGTTCAGTTAGGCCACACCTAAGCGAGCGGGTCATTAGGGTGGGGTCAGTCCCAAGTTACGGGTTCGCGCCTTGTCTCTGATCGTTAGAAGGCGGTGCAATGTGCCAGAATCTTCTACACCCGTCGTACCGGTACTGTATATGAGTTGATACTGTAGATTGGCTCATGCACAAGGCTTGATATCCATTTACTTGTATAACTTTATATGCCAAGCTGGCCAATAAGTTACCACTGCAGGCTCTGTAGGGGGTATTTCACAGGAGCGCAAGATTTGTGTTGCACTTTTGGATACGATACTTGAAGGGGTTAAATAAGCGAGATATTTCCTTCGGCCGATGCTGTTCCCAAAAGCAGTGCTTTGTTGTCACAAATTTGGGGAGGCTGAGCTGAGGGCCCGAGGGTTCCATCGGGTTCCATAAGAGCCCCGCTGTTTTCCAGCCCCCATGAATTCCTGTAGTTGACCGACCCCATCATCCATGATCGACACCCTACAATAGCCTAAGCAGTAAAGAACAATAATGTCCCAATTATTCAATAATAATTACAACTGTTTCAACACGAACTACATCAACCGTACTGTCACCGACGACCAACCCAATATCCTGGCTTGGCTGTCCCCACTAGATCCTAAGATACGCCATCAGGACATCCGGGACGGGAGAGTCGAAAATGTGGGGGAATGGGTTTTACAAACAGAGGAGTTTAGGAGCTGGTGCGCCGGTATTGAGAAGAGTGAATCCGATAACGCATTCTTGTTTTGCTATGGAAATCCTGGTGTTGGCAAAACATACATTAGGTAACACGAATGAACTTCAAGGAGTGGAAGGGAAACGGCAAGTGCTAATAAGCAGTGATGTTAGCTCCGTGGTGATAGACAACCTGTGTAATCAAGCCAGAGAACAAGATGCTACAGTTGCGTGTTTTTATTTCGACTCCGCCGCCCAAGAGGAACAATCTCCGGCAAACATGCTGGGCTCTCTGCTAAAGCAGGTAGTTTTCGGGCTCGAAGAGATCCCGGAGGAGATATCAAAAGCATACAAAAACCGAAAAAATGCCATTGGTGGGCAGAGACCACAAATTTCCAATATTTTGAAAATGCTGCTGGCTATCTCTGCCAAAAAGCGTGCGTTCATATGTATTGACGCTTTAGATGAATGTGCAGCAGAACACCGAGTTAAGCTTCTCGATTCGCTCTGTCAGCTCCTCCAACACTCTCCGGGCACTCGAATATTCGTGGCTGGGAGACCGTACGTTCTACCTGAGATCGAAAGACGTCTTGTTGGAAGAGTGACGACCCTCTCCATAAGTCCCAAGAGGGATGATATTGTCACATATCTTCGTAGTAGGCTGGCCGCGGACACAATCCCAGATGCGATGGATAGTGGTCTAGAGACAGATATCCTGAGCAAAATTCCTAGCGATATTTCTGAAATGTGTGTAGAAGCAACAACACTCCTGAAACTACCTCAAGTTATCCACTAATAAATATATATATAGATTCCTGTTGGTTTCGTTGAATATCGATGCGATCCTACAAGAACCGACAACCCGTCGCAGGAGGCAAAGGCTTAGTGCAATTACCGATGGCTTGGGGTTGGAGAGTGCTTATAGTGAAACACTGGGTCGGATAAAGAGACAAGGCGAGGCTAGAGCGAGGCTTGGCATGGCCTCCTTGATGTGGATCTCTCACTCGGAGCGCCCCTTGAAGGTTATTGAATTGTGTCACGCCCTAGCGGTCGAAATAGGGTCGCTGCACCTCAACACCGACGGTGTCCCTTCAATGGGAACATTGTTATCTTGTTGTCAAGGACTTATCGCCGTAGAAAAGGAGGCTTCCACGGTCCGATTAATCCATTTTACACTTCAAGAGTATCTCCGGGCTCATCCTGAGCTTTTCGGCACTATTCACTCGACAATGGCGGAGACCTGCTTAAGTTATCTAAATTCGCACCAAGTCAGAGCTCTTTCGACGAGACCCTCTCCTGATATAAAGGGCACACCATTCCTCGAATATTCTTCCGTGTATTGGGGAGTGCATGCAAAAAGGGACCTTTCGGATTGCACGAAAATGCTTGCATTGAAGCTATTTGACGACTACAATAACCACATATCTGCTAGAACCCTCTTGAAGGCACAGAAAGGATATTCGTACACTACTGAGTTTGATAAACCCTACCTACTGAGTGGCCTACATTGTGCTTCTTTCTTCGGGGTTGTTGAGATTGTGACAGATTTGATCGAAGTGGAAGGTTGTGATATCAACCAAAGAGACTGTGTGGATAATACACCGCTCGTCTGGGCTGCTCTCAATGGGCACAAGCGAGTTGTTGATATCCTACTCAAGCAGGGCGATATCAGTCCCGACAAAGCGGGTCGGTACGGCCAGTCACCACTCTGGTGTGCTGCCCTCAATGGGCACATGGGAATTGTGAAAATGCTGCTCGAGTGGGATGAGGTTAACCCCGACAAGCCAGATATCTACGGCCGGACACCACTCTGGTCTGCTGCTTGGAATGGGCATGCGGAAGTCGTGAAAATGCTGATCGAAAGGGATGAGGTCAACCCTGACAGTTCAGACAATGATGGCGGAACACCGCTCAAATGGGCTGCTTGGAGTGGGTATGAGGGAGTGGTGAAAATGCTTCTTGAAAGGGACGAGGTCAACCCTGACCAGCCCGATAATGACGGCCAAACACCACTCTTGGGTGCTGCTCTCAATGGGCACGTGGAAGTGGTGAAAATGCTTCTCGATCAGGACGAAGTCAACCCTGACGAGCCAGATAAGGACAGCCAAACACCACTCTCGGGCGCTGCTCTCAATGGGCATGTGGAAGTAGTGAAAACACTGCTCGAACGGGACGAGGTCAGCCCCGACCAGCCAGATAACAACGGCCGCACACCACTCCGGTGCGCTGCTTTGAATGGGCACGTGGAAGTGGTGAAAATGCTTCTCGAACTGGACGAGGTCAACCCCGATAAGCCTAATAATAACGGCCAAACACCACTCTTGTGTGCTGCCTTCAATGGGCACGTGGAAGTGGTGAAAATGCTTCTCGAAAGGGACGAGGTCAACCCCGATCAGTCAGATAACAACGGCCAAACACCACTCCGCGGTGCTGCTTTCAATGGGCACGTGGAAGTGGTGAAAATGCTTCTCGAACGAGACGAGGTCAGCCCCGACGACCCTCTTGAAGACGGCCGTACCCCACTCTGGAGTGCTGCTTACAATGGGCACGAGGGAGTGGTGAAAATGCTTCTCGAACGGGATGAGGCCAACCCCGACAAGCAACATAACGACGGCCGAACACCACTCCTGTGTGCCGCTGAGAATGGGCACGAGGGAGTGGTGAAAATGCTTCTAGGAAGAGCTGAGGTCAACCCTGATAGGCAAGATAGCCACGGCACAACGGCACTCTGGCGCGCTGCTTTCTGTGGGCACACGGGGGTGATGAGAATGCTTCTCGAACGAGACGAGGTGAATCCTGACAGCCCAAATAACAAGGGCGAAACGCCACTCGCAGGTGCTGCTTCCCGCGGACATGAGGCTGCAGTGAAAATTCTCCTCGAACGGGATGAGGTCAACCCCGACAAGCCCGATAACGACGGTGGAACACCACTTAGTTTTGCTGCTTGCCACGGGCATGTGGGAGTAGTGAAAATGCTACTCGAACTGAACGACGTCGACCCCAACCGATCAGACAACGGTGGCCGAACCCCTCTGGCTTGGGCTACGGATTTCGGGCATACCGGAGTCATGGAAATGCTCTTGCAACGGTGTAGCCTTGGCCAAGATATCGTTATGATAGACCCCATAGACCAGACCCCACCTACCCGGAGACCCGCCCGAGTTGCAAAGCGGCGGCTCGCAGACCATGTTTCTGCTCCTCAGTCAGCGGGCAGCAATAACCCCACAGACCTTTCCCCAGTCGTGCCCTCTGAGTCGTCTCGCCGCCGTTCCAAACGGATCCGGAGATCTTGACATTCCCGACAATAGCTCCTCACGAGCAAACCCCTCACTTGCGGTCTTGCCCTACCTCGCTGCTAAGCCCCACATTCAATTTCGCTATTCTAGCTCTTCTTGCCTTTCTTTCGTGTGCTACTCCTTCGCATACTAGATGTTGGGTTGGAGAAACCCGTTGCCAATTGGGCAAAGCACACCGGAGCCAGCAAGGAAGAATCATCGGGTTCCGAGGGGTCGCGGAAAAAGGTATCGCCGGTTGCTGGGGCAGTGGGGGGCCATAGCTCCCTAAAGTGGGGTCCGTGTACTCCAGAGGACTTATAGTACCTACCTTCTCCCCCGTTCTGCAGACCACCACGCTTCCTACAGACCACCGCGCTCCCTACAGCTACAGCTCGCGTTCTTTATTTCCCACCCACCACCCCCAGCTGAACCCTGCGCCCTCATTGCATCATTGGGACATATCGGTGGTAACACTCTCCCATGGCAAGGGCAGCGGCAACATCACCAACACCAGAGTCCAAACGAAGAGCGGAACTGACTTGAAAATCAGAGTTGAGAGTGGGGATTTCCTTTGGCGTTGTTCTTGGGCTGTTTCCTGTTTCCTTTCCCTATGTTGTTTAGACTGAATGCTATTGATCGGCTTTGGAAAATTGGCTACCTACCAACCCATTTTCGTGTGTCTTGTCTCCTCCTTGCATTTTAAGAACTGCATTGTATCGTGTTCCCATCATTTCGTCTTCTTTTTCCTTAGTGCTTGGCGACTCTACATTTTCTCTTTCTTTCTTTCTTTCTTCCCATCTACTCCACAGCGCATACCCCCCCTCCCATCTCGCCCAAACCCGACATACCACGAGAACCCGCCCCATATCAGGAAATTTGGTGGCCTGTTCATCCTAAGCAGTTTGCTCCTACGCCGTACAAATTTAATATTAGTCACTATTTTGTTTTCCCACACCTCTCCTGTTTTTGGTTTCCTTGTCTATATTCTCCAAGTTTTTGGGAGCGGAAAAATAAACCTATTCCCGAGCGCGTCGGTTTTTCACGCGTGTTTTAAATTTATTTATTTTTCCTTTCCTCTCCTCTCCTTTCATTTTTCTTGAATATCGTACCTTTCCGGTTATAATTCACTTTGGTGCCCTTCGCAGAGTTCGGTATGGATCGTCGTGTAGTTAGAATGCCGAAAAATATGTAATTCCTCACTCGGCGCAAGATGCCCCGAACGTAAGCCATCTAGACGACTAGCTAACCCAGATCGCTACTCTCTCAAGTCAAGCTAAATTCAAACTATGATACCGGTAGTGCATGACATGAAACGCCCAAATCCAACACAATGTACCTCACAAGGTAATATATAGCGCAGGCCTCTCAAGACCCCGGTGAAGTTGTAAACCACTTGCCCCCCCGGTAGCCGGCCTGAGATCCTAAGCCCAATAACAGCCATCTCCCGGCGATGAGTTCCGGGTGGAGGCTTTCTTTCGTATTTTTAATTAAGGTAGAAACATCCATTGATTCCCTTTTACTGTCCTCTCTTTCTTTCTATCATTTTATTTCTCAATCTTTCATCCTTCCATTCCGCTTTTGTCTGCGGGGGATACCCCTTGGTAGCTGAGCGTAGAAGTTACGGTAGGGAGAAAAAACATCTCATTAGTTAACTTGATAGATCCCCAGATGCCTCATTCCGGTAAGTTCTGGTCCGGAATGAAGGAGCCATCTGGTGAAGGAAGGCACACAGTGTTGCAATTACAGGTGAGGGGC
>QOVD01003138.1:3968-14150 GCA_003521225.1 Tuber microsphaerosporum | reverse complement strand
CCAAAGTCCATCCCGTACCACCCCTCTGCTAAAAACCCTCTGACCCTGCCCGACATGAGCGGAAACCCACATACAAGTCCGGTGCTATGGGTAGAAAACTACAGAAAAGGAAATACAGGCCTGAGCTACGACGAAACCTCTACAGACAAGCAGAAAGTAAGAAACCAAGCGACAGTGAGACCCTAACCGAGAAACCCAAAAGTGTACTACTGCCCCAACCAAGATACCCTACCAGCTTTGCCCCCTCGGGAGGCCTGTTCCCTGAATGCCCCAGAAATTGGTGACTCGCCGTAGCGAAGCTGCGGGGAAGGGCTATAGATAGACAGTGGGAGGGACGACGCAATCGAAGAAACCCAGGGCCGTGTGGCGTAAGTGGATACAAACTAACCCTCTGGAACACAACCGAGATGATGACGATGGCAGTAGGGTTCCAGCCGGACGAGAAAGGGCCGACCACGGTGAAGCCGTCGACAGACGAGGGGGAGGCTCTAACTGAGCCACGGGACGAACGACCAAGAAAAGGAGAGGAGTGAGGGGTAGACCCAACCAAGAAGTACGAGACCCACCGACCGAAGCGAGATCACAGCTTTTCGACGATGCCGACCGTACCAAACAGAGTTCCCAGGAGAAAGTGTAATACCAGGGAGCAGAGCCACCGGGGCCACTACTTCACTGATAACCCGAAACTGCAGAAGGCCATTGACGAGAACGGGGTTGCCGACCGTGTGCAAATGCTAAGCGAGGGCAGCGAAGCGAGTGCGGGGAAGGGGAGAGAGAGTAACCATGAACCTCCTAGATAAAGACAGCCCGAGAGCAATGCCATCAGAAGGGGAACAGAGTGGAGAGGGATGGTGACGCGCCACCCTCCTAGGCAACGAGGCCATCAAAAGAGGGGAGTGGGAGGTGGGTGGAGTTGACGATGATTTCTCATGGTGTTGAGATTTCAATGGCCCGAGGTGTAGAGGAGATCGTTCGTGGCTAACTACTCAACTGTTTTTTTTTTTTTCTTTTTTGTTTTTCTTTTTATATCAAGTATATTTGTTTTACAACTACTGAGGTACAAAAACTACATGCATCATCAGGTATGGCAGAAAAACACCCCACGATCCAACCTGGCGCCAGTGGAAAAAGCCATCATCCCAAGACCCTCTGCTATGGGCCCAACCGCAGGATCTCGCAGACAAGAGAGAAAAACAATATCGGCTGGCCGAAGCGGACGACATAGCAAATCCCCAAAAGCCCACAAGCCGGAAACAACAGGAAAACCACTTGTCATAAACTCCTACCCCCTGACAAAAAGAACACTGCCTGCCCAGCGAATCACGGAATGAAACTTCTAACCAATGCAAAATGAAAGGAAAGACAAAGAAGAAAAACCCATGAGAAGGAAAACCCAACCGAGACATAGAGTAAACACAACACAAACGATCCCGGAAAGGGGCCGGCCATCACCCTTGAAGCGACAAGGAGGGGCAATCATAACACGAAAGAAGCCAGCGAAATTACATCGTACCAAGGCTGAAAGTCGTCCAAGGAGGCAGTGCAATACCATGAACAGTCGTAACTGAGGAATGCGACCTTGGGCAGCCGCGGGAGGCGAGTAGAGCCACCAGGCAGAGATGATGCCAGCCGAAAGAATGATCCAAGACGACCGTGTAAGCGAGTGCGAGGGAAAAACAAGGGGGTGGCTGTAACCGGGCCACGGAACGAAACGATGGGACGAGGGGGGGGGGTGGAAGGCAAACAACTCGCTAGAAACAACCGACAAACAGGCCATGCTCGTATGATTTCGGACCGAGAGGACGACAGCGAGTACCACGAAGTTACTGACGGAAGCGTTCCCCAGCGAAGGACAAGCCATAGAACCAGGGGCGTACTTTCACCAAGGTCCGGACACCGTAACGCCGACGGTAAACGTAGAAAGTAGCAAAGCCGACCGGGGCGACCACTAAGCGAGGCTTGCGATCGTGAGACGAGGGGGTGGATGAGAAGAGCCTTCAAACAACTTCTAGGACAACGCTTTCTCAAGGCGAGGCCATAACAAAAGAGGAAGAAGGTAGTGTCGTCACCCTCCTAGGCAACGAGGCCATCATAGGAGAGGAGAGGGAGGGGGTGGAGTTGACGATGATATTTCATGGTGTTGAAATTTCAATCGCCGGAGGTGTAGAGGAGATCGTTCGTGGCTAACTACTCAACGGTCACGGCCCCTTTATTCAGGGGTTCCTCCCACAACCCTAACCCTGGTGTCTCATCCCCTTGAGTCACGCGACCTCATAACTCGTAGCGAGTCATGTGTGAAATCCATCAGCTGAGTTCCAACAAGTCAGCTGCGCAACATACCTAAACCAATCATAATCCAAATAACAAGTCATGTGCGCAACTCGCGTCACATGAGTAAAACCCATGACCTGTAATGTGAGTCATGTGCGAAAATCATAAATCATATACCCACAATCATGCCTCATGTGAAAACATCAACCAATAACATAATAACTATGACATCCCAAGTGCGAGTCATGTGAAACAAACCACAAACCTATGACTCATAACCATGAGTCATCTGAAACCATATTCCTTGCTTAGTCAGGTTTGTGACATTAGCTCCCTTTTCCCTTAGCATCAGTCACATGATCCTTAATCTTCGATATCCAGCAACTGTTTTCCCATACGTTTGATATATTGTCTCAAACGTATCTCGCTGGTTTCCTTGTTTCTCCACGCCGACTTCATCATCCCCAACATGTTGCGCCCCACCTCAAGTGATCCCGTTTGGTCCGCGATTGTGTTCTGCTCATTGCTGATCGTTTCTTGTTGTAGTCGTATCATGTCTTTGAGGTGTGTGTTCCGTTGCATTATGCCTTGGATTTGCCTATGCAGGCTGTCGGCATCAAGAGCAGTTCCTTCTCTTTCCCTTCTCTCTTCCTCCTCTTTTGCGACCTTCTCCCTCTCAAGCTGGGTCCTCACGGCTTCTCTCCTATTCCTCGTCCCTTGGTCTTTTCTGCTCAATGGTTCTTGAGCTCCGCCCGGTCTGGGATAGTATCCCACCTTGATCTTTTCGTTTTTGTGGAACTTGCCATGGTCTCTGAAGCACACGTCCCAAGTATAGATCTCCGGGTGCGACCTTCGCTTTGGTCATGTCGGAGAAGGTGGAGGAGGAGCTGTTGCCGATTCATTCAGCGTTTCGTAGGGTGTCTTCAAGTCGACACTATGTATTCCTGGTTTTTGAGGGAACCAGTTCCCTGTTTTCTCGCTGATGTGGACTTGACATTCGTCATCATAACAGCCCGTCCACGATATGCTAAGATGCTCGTTTCGTTCCATGTTTCGCTTCACCTCTAGCTGCTTGGCCTCCAGCTCGGATTCTGGTCGTCCAGAATATGGTGGGCTAGTAGGCGGAAATGGGCCGTAGCTGCGATTGCCGTAATCGCCGCATCGTTCTTCGGCCATGAGTGGTGCGGCTGTCGCTTCAGGGAACTCGACTTCCACCCATTCTTGGTTTTTCTGGGTAGCAGGAGTGGAATCGTTCAATTGCGAGGTCGGCATTGTTGAAGTTTTCTGCAGGGTAACAGCTTTTGTCGTATTCTGGTGAATACACTGTCCACTTACCTTGATATTGCTAGTGGTTTTGATGTAGTCGAGAGTCGATGATTTGTTCGAGTTCCTATTAGTTTTCTCCGTCTATCTCAATTGGCGGAGGAGCAGTTTGGATTTGTGAGGGGAATCTGTTGTCTTCGTATGGTTCGAGGGGTGAGATGTGGAATGTGTCGTGTATCTTCATCGAGGGTGGCAGAGCCAGCTTATAAGCTCTCCTGCCAAGCTTTGCCACTATCTTGAATGGTCCGATTTTGTTGTAATCCAGTTTTTTCGATGGTCTCGTGGTCTTGATATTGCGTGGTGACAACCAGACTCTATCTCCGGATTTGAGATTCGGATCGGGCTTTCGGTGGTGTTCCTAGTATTCTTTTTGTCATAATTGTGCCACCACCATCTCGCTTCGTAGTATGTGGTGTAATTCCCTCATATCTTCGGTTGATATCCTTTTGGCTTGTATCAGATAACCAAATATTTCGTATTCGGGGTTGATTCCGTAGTTTGCATAGAATCAGGTCATTTTGATTGTCTCCTGATATCTATTGTTGTATCCAAATTCTGCTAGCGATAATGCCTCATACCAATCGTCTTGTTGGTAATTGATGTATGCTTGGAGGTATTGTTCTAATATGGCGTTGGTCCGTTCCGTTTGTCCGTCGGTCTGTGGGTGAAATGACGTGCTAAGTTGTTGATCAATTCCCATTTTCATTGTGGTGTCCTTCCACAAGTCCGATGTGAATAGTGTGCCTCGATCCGTGATGATATCTCGCGGGATTCCATGCAGTCGAACTATTTCTCGTAGAAATAGATTTGCAAATTGTCGCGCGTCTAGATCCTTTCGGCATGGTATGAAATGACTCATTTTGGTCAGGCGGTCTATGACTACCAAAATGGTGTCATAATGGTTCGATATCGGCAGATCCGTATTAAAAATCATGGCTATTGACTTCCATGGTCGATCAGGTGCCTCGTTTGATTGTAATAATCTGTAGAGTGCGTGTCGGACCACTTTTGTCCGCTGACATGTGTCGCAATTTTTGACGTATCGCTTGATCGTTTCCCTCATGTTTGGCCAATAATATTTGCGGCATATGAGTTCTGTCGTATTCGCCGTTCCTCCGTGTCCTGCTTGCGGGACGTAGTGGTGGTGGTAGATAAGGGCTGTCCTTAGCCCTTCATCGTCTAGTATCCATATCTTTCCTTGGTACCTTAGGTATTCGTCCTTCCATTGGCATAGCCCGAGTGCTACCCCTTTTATTTCTTTTTCTCCTTTATCCAACCCTTCCTTGATTTGTCATATGTATTCATCTTTTTTGCTTGCTTCCTGGATTTTTCCTTCGTCCATGTCCTGGAATTCCACTAGTTCCAGTTCGTTGATTTCATCCCAATACTGGTCTTTCGGAAGTAGTATTTGAGGAGTATTGATGAGTCTTGGATATCCTGCCGTTGGTAGGTCTCCAGCTCTTCGAGTGAGTGCGTCGGCTTTCCCGTTTTCTTTCCCTGATTTGTAGTATATCTTGATGTCGAACTAACGTATTCGTAGTTCCCATTGTTTTTGCTGGTCGCTTAGATATTTTGAGGTCATAAAGGTGACCAGGTTCTTGTGGTCCGTCATAACTCGTACTGTGTGTCGGCATCCTTTAACGTATCTCCTCCATTCCTCTAGGGCTTGTATGACTGCTAATAGTTCCTTGACGTGGACGTCGTAATTGATTTCGGCGTCTTTCATCGTCTTTGAGTGGAATGCGATAGGTCGCCATATTCTGTCTGGTCCTTTTGGGATAATATCCCAGAACAGACGTATTTCGATGCGTCGGTTTCGATCATTATTGGTCTGTCGGGGTCGTAATGGACCCGGAGCGGTGACGTGGTGAGTTTCCTTTGTAGTTCTTCGAATGCTGCTTGTTAGACATCTCCCTATTCCCAATTTATGGCTTTTTCGGTAAGCAGGTATAAGGGTTTGCTCGTCCTGCTGAATGCTTCTATCAATCTTCGATAGAAGTTGCAAAAGCCGAGAAAGCATTGCACTTCCTTAACATTTGTTGGTGCCGTCCATTCCCATATTGCTTTTGATTTGATGGGATCCGTCTTGATACCGTTTTGGTTGATGATAAATCCGAGGTATTCCACTTCTTTTTTCTGGAATTTGCATTTGGGCGGTTTGACCTTCATTCCTGATTCGTATATGTCCGCCAAGATATTGGCGACATCCTTTCGGTATTGTTCCAAAGTGTGCGAGTATATTAAGACATTGTCCAGATATACTATGCAGCAGATATCGATATATCTCAGAACCGTATTGTTGATCTATCTTTGGAAAGCCGCTGGTGCATTGGTTAGCACAAAGGGCATTACCAAGTATTCGTATATTCCCAATTTGCTTGAGAATGTTGTTTTCCATTCATCGTCTTTCTTGATTCTAACCTTGTGGTAGGCATCCTTGATATCGAGTTTTGTGTAGTATTTGGCGGTGTTGAGCCGATCCAGTGCTTCGCTGATTAGTGGTAGTGGATACTCGTCTTTTTTGGTGACTTCGACAAGTCCTCGGTAATCCACGCATAGCGGAAGCTTTCCTTCCTTTTTCTTGATGAATAGTATGGGCGACACTAAGTCTGTCCATACTTCTCGTATCCATCCTCTTCCTAAATTCTCAATGATATATAGTCGCAATTGGTTCAGCTCGTCCAAGCAGAATAGATATATCTTCTTTGTCGGGACTTTCTCTCCGTCTTTTAGGTTGATTTCCAGGTCAACTCCTGGTTGGTGTGGCGGTAGTCCAGTTTTTTCTTCATTTTCAATAATGTCCACTAGGTAATGGTATTCCTTCGGAACTATTTCTTCTTGTTCCTTCTCTTGGTTGGCTTTTTTGTTCCTGATAGCCAATTCTGTGTTGATGTTGACTGCTTCCACTCTCATCTTGTTTTCGATCCAGCTTCTTTTGATGATCCCGGTGGTTTCTCCTTTCCAGTAGAAGTGGCCGAATGCTTTAGCCGAGATTTCGCTTATCTCGATCCTTGGTTTTGACGCACTAGCTTTCTGACTAGTGTCTTCCTTGGTTTCCGTACTGGCAAATCCGTGGTCGCTTCTCGCGGTTTCGTCCAGTGAAGCTACTTCGTATAGCTCTCCGTCGTTGATGTTTTCGATAAACAACTCTGCGATTTGATCTCCTTTTCGTACAGTGTATTCGGTAGTTCCTTGGTTGACTATTACTACCTTCACTTCACCGGTATAATCGGCGTCTATAACTCCCGCATTGGTGCTAAATCTATGCTTGACTGCGAGACCACTGCGTGGAGCTATTTGTCCATAAGTGTTGTGAGGTAGCCCTATGGCTATTCCAGTTCCGATCATTGCCTGCCTCTGGGCTACTATGCTAATATTCTCAATTGCATACAGGTCACTTCCTGCTGCCTGAACCGATCCCTTCGTAGGCATTCTCGCTTCGTTGGTCAATCGTTTGACCTTGACACGCTTGTTAATGCTGGCCTGAATTCCAGATAACTTGGTAATCAAGTTTTCTTCCTGGGCTTCCGCTTCCGGTACAGCATACGCAACAGGTGGACTGTTCAAACACCATGTTGTGCATTGTTCGCTGTTGAAAGTAATCTTGTTATCGTTCCAATCGATAATCGGATTATGCCTCCGTAACCATGCCATTCCCACGATGACCTCTTTGTTTTGCAAATTCCCCACTTGGAGAGTTGCTAATTCCCTATGGCTATTGATGTCCATAGGTACTTTCACAACATGGGTGACTGGCCCCATGCTGCTTGGCTTCCCATCCGCTAGGTAAATGTCTCTCAGTTTCTGAGCTCGTGTTGTCGGGATCCCGTGCTTCTCGCATATCCCCTGGTCGATAAAGTCTTCTCTTGCTCCAGAGTTGATCCTTGCATTGATCGTGACTGTTTTCTTTTTTCCGTGAAGTCTGACCTTCACTATAATATGATCGTTTTCGTTTTCAAGTGTTTCCGTGTAGTTGAGTGCCGCGTAGTAATTTGCCAAAATGATGGGTTTCCGTTCTGGTCTGTCCCTCAGACCATCTCTTACTGGGGACTTTCTTCTTTTCCCGACTGCTCGGGCTCCTTCTCCACCTCCATTTCCCTGATCTCGGGTCTGGTTCCCCATGGTGGTCGTCGTTGACTTTGTCCGTTTCTTTGCTGACTAGTATAGTCTCGTCCGTCCCTTGCATTGTTGCAATCTTTTGCTCTGTGATTTAGTTTTCCACATTTGAGGCATAGCTGCTCTCTAAGTCTTCTTCTGAACTCATTGTTGGGTAGCCTCCAATTAAGCTGCCTTCGTGTCCCATCGAGGTCCATTGGGTCTCCTCTTTGGTCGTTGATGGTTGGCCTGATGTGCCATCCTGGTTTCTTGGTACTTGGACCGGGCGGTTTGATGTGCTTCTCTGCTGTATGCTGCTAACAAATTTGATGCGATTTTCTTTTTCGGATAGCCCAGTTTGCAAGGTCTTCGATGTCGTCTGTTTCGTAATTTTCCTGTCCCCACGTGTCTTGTAAGATATGATTGATTCCCTTAAGGAATATCGGTTGCATTGTTTGATCCTGATAATCCGCTTCGTCTGCTGTTAACCGGAATTCATTCCAGAAGTCGGTTATGTTTCTTTTTCTTTTAGCAATTTCCTCGATCTTGGTTCTTGCCGAGTTTTGCGCATCGACGTCTCCGAACTGCCTTCGCAGGGCATCCAGAAACCTGCTCCAGGTGTTCCAGTCCTCAGGTTTTCTTCCTTCCGCATATGGTGTAATCCAGTTGGCTGCCGCGTCCCACAGTAGTGACTTTGCGTATGTCACCTTTTCTGCATCCGTGATGATGCCTGTCGCTTCATAGTACAAGTTGGATAGTGCTATGAAGGTTCGTAGTGACGTTCGTTCTCCTGTGAACTCCGGTGGTGGTTTGACTTTCAGTCTCGAAGGTTCCCCGCCACGAGCCAACTGCTTTATTTGTTGTAGTTGATCTTCCGTGAATCCTGCCAATTGGATTGCCGGCGCAGAGCCAGCTGCTAGGGGGTTGCTTGGCCCGCCTTGTGCAGCTGGTGCTGGTGCTAACATAGTGTTTCTTCTTGTAATGGCAGGTGATGCTGTTCCTTCAGATCCTTCCCGGGATTTTGGTTCTGCTGCTACCGGGGTTCCTGCCCTTGATGTTCCAACTGGGGCTTGAAGTACTTCTCCTAATGTGTCTGTGTCGAATACTGCCTCTGCCAGTGGGTCTTCTTCTTGGTCGGTCGTCTTGTCTGTTTGTTACGTGCTGCAAATGGAGGTAACCAAATGTAATGATCCTTCCCTCTGGGCGATACTTGCAGCAGGTAACAACTTCCGAGATTCTCGTATACTACTTTGATAGCCGAACACGCTTGCTCCTATCGTGTAGTCAAGAACTCGCTAAGAGACACTTCTATTATTCGCCAGGAATCGTGATTGTAAGATAACGTGAATTGATATTATAAGAAAGTACTTAGATGGTTGCGTGAGGAACTAACTACTCGACTTTTGTTTTTTTCTTTGTTTACTTTTTTTATTTTTTTTATATCAGGTGCTTTGATTTTCACCTACAAGGCTCAAAGACTATGTGGAGTGCTAGCTATGGTAAAGCAAAGCCCCAACCCCGCCGAGAACACTGGAAAAAGCTATCGCCCCAAGCCCCTATGGTCCGGCACCAACCGCACGATCTCACCCTCAAGAAATACAAAAATACTCCTCAAAGACAAGCAGGAGGCAACAGGAAAACCAGCAACCGGCACAACTCCCACCGACGGCAAACGTTCCGCCAGCCAAAACAAAAGAAACCAAATTAATATCCCTATAGCGAACGTAGAGAAAACCAAAGGCGTTAATAGCCAAAGTAGTCCTCTGTAGCCAGAAATGTCCAACCCAGCAGATCATTATATCTCAGCCCAAGGAACAAAACCGATAACCGAGGCAGTGTAATACGACTATCAACCGTAACCGAGGTGTGCCCCGGTAAGCTGCAATGGGCGGGAGGTGGATGGACGGCCGACTCGGTGGAAGGCCAACCGTAGGAAGGAGTGGTAGCTGTAACAGAGTCACTGGACGAAGATCGGTAGATGATGAACGGAGGGGTAGCCAACTCACTAGGAACAGCCAACAAACAGGCCATAGCCGAGCGATTTTTGAAAACGACGCGAAAGACGGGAACCGAGATGTTACTGACCGAAGCTTTCCCCATCAAGAGTTGAGCTATCGAGACGAAGAGGTACTCTCACCAGAGTCCGGACACCATAACGCCGACCATAAACGTAGAAAGGAGGGTTGCCGACTGTGTGAAGTCGCTAAGCGAGGCGAAGCAACAAGGGGGAGAGGATGAAGAATGAGATGGAGGACCACACAAACGGCCCCTAGAAACACGCTTGCTCAAGGCGAGATCATGATAAGGGCCGAAAGGGGTCTGTAGGAAGCCGTCCAAGGCCTAGGAGGCCAATAGAGGAACGGGTTTTCTTGGATTGAGTTGACGATGATTTCTCATAGTGTTGAGATTTCAATCGCCGGAGGTGGAGAGGAGATCATTCGTGAACTAACTACTTGACGCTATTTCTTCTTTTTTTTTTTTTTTTTTTTTTTT
>QOVD01003137.1:0-17475 GCA_003521225.1 Tuber microsphaerosporum | reverse complement strand
GGGGGGCATATTGAGTAAGGTTTGCGTTTCTGAAGAATGACTTTTTTGTTTGACACGTATGACGTGTTTGGGCTTTAAGTTTTGCCGGAATCTACAGACTATAAAGGAAGACGAAGGAAATATTTATACTGGCAGTAGGCTGGAAGGAAAAGAAGGTAAAAAAAAAAGGCGGAGAAGAGTGGAAATAAGTGGAGGTAAGTAGAAGAAGGCGACGAGAAGAAGGGGAAAAAAAAAGGTACAAATTATGAAAACACCGCTGACGAGCGAATGAATTGATTGGGCTTTCTCGAACCTCTTTTGTTTTCGAGTTGATTCCCGTAATTCCGATGATAGACCACCCAAAACTCCAATGACTAGAAAAAATAAATAAAAATCGATTAGGAGATTACATCTGGTGACAGGATTAGCTTCTGGACTTTGATGAAGGAAGGGGGATATCGGACTATTTGATAGCAACAATGAGTAGGATCAAGGTAATAATGAGGATAGCAATGACGACCAGACTTCCTGTACTCATATTTAGCATCCGCAAGATCTAGAGGTGAAGCTTGTTTCGGCCCGAGCAAGGGTATATATAGAACACGTACCATGGTCCTTTGCCGTCTGGGCCACATTGTTGAGCCTCTTCTTCGCTCCGCTTAATCTATCCTGATGTCTATCAACCAATACGTCCACCTCGTCCAACAACTGCACGTGACTGTCAAGTTCATCGCCTATCTGAATGCTGAGCTCCCGCTGGTTTCGTATGCTCTCTGACAATCGGTCCAAGCTCTCATCCTGTTCATCTAAAACCCTTCGGTGCAGTTGCAGCACTTGGTGATTGTCCAACCCATCCGTGTTCACCAGCGTATCGGAAAATCGAACCGTTTTATTACCCTTTCGCAGGGCACTAGGTGTTTCGCGGCTCCCCATAAGGGCCTCCCGAGCTTCATGTTCATCTATAGGGTTCTCACTGCGTCGTCTAGGGGCTATCACTGACGAGGAAGATCGGAAGGATAGGTCTAAAGGACCCGAGGGTGCGGTGTCTGTCGATGTGAATTGCGCGTGTAGGTCATCGTATTGTGAACGGAGTCTGATAAGAACATCTTCCCTTTCCCTCAAGCCTTGAGATGATCTGAAGGCGAAAAAATATTTTTGATATCAGCAATCATGGTGCCTCGGTAGCACAAGAGTAAGGTATGCGAAAAAAGGGGGGGGTTATGGTGGAATAAGGTTGGACGAACAAATCCCCGGCAACTTCAAGCTGCTGTTGCTCCTTCTCTAACTGTTCGATACCTTGATGTAAAGTATCGAGACTACGTGATATTTCGTGTGTATTTCGAGTATCTGGCTCTGCCCTGAGGGAGAGAGCTCGTTTGCGTTCTATCAGAGAGAGTCGGATATGTTCTTGGAGGAGCTGGAGACGATCGGCCGTTGTGCTCGTCATGAGAAATGCAGGCTGAGAGAAAGGGGAATCGAGACTGGGCAGATGGAAGCGATGAGGGGATAGGCTACTGAAATGTGTGTGCGGGGGTAAACGAGAGGTGGAGAAGTTGATACTTTTTTTTGCTGCTGCTTGTCTAGAGCTAGGGTTCGAGCTGAGGCTTTTTGGTAGGATACCGGTATTTTGTCAAGGGCGGAAGGTGGAGGGGACAGGATGAGATGTTTTTCTGCGAGGGAATACCAGTGCGGGACGGGGATTAGACGCCTGCCGCCGATGCAGCGAATGCCCTGCGTGAACGTGAACGTGAGCGAGTAAGAGCCGCGACTCCAAAAACTTTACTGGCATACTGGCAGTCTCAATCGATACAAAAGATTCGGGTCATCGTTGTTTCACTCGGGCTTTAGAAAGCATCACTGGAATCGTAGGAGGATGTATGGAGGTAATTTCTGAAGCCAGTTATAAATGACGCTGTAACGAACTTGGCGTGATAGGTATGATGCTCGAGTAACCGGGTTTTCTCCTTCAAAATCTGTATTGTCCGTTGGTGCACTCCTCTCCACATTTTAGCGATGTTTCATAGACTAGTTTGCTGTTCTCTGTATACAGATGTTGGACTGGTTTTGAATGATATATCATACTTTACAGACCATCAGGACTGAGCAGTTTAAGCAAAGAGGAAGCTACGTAGAGAATTTTATGGGTTGGACACATGGAAAACTGCCATTTATCAGTCAAAGGTAAATCCCTTTACTTTTTCTCTCCCGAGTTCCAGGATCTCCGCAAAAAACAGAGTGTCAGACACCACCAGTAAAAAGTTGTCGATAAAAGAGACTGCAGGACCCAATATCTTGCAGTAACAACACGCCTGCTCGAGCAGAGAGACCTCACCATTCTCCACACCCTTCTCCACCCCCTGTCCGGCCCCGCTGTTCCGACCACTGCTTCTGTCGTCACTGCCCGCACCTGCAACTTAACCTATACCAACACTGCCACTATCAGCATCATCACTACAAGCACCTCCACAAAAAAATCATCACACAAACTCTTTCTAATTCAACCACCTCAAACATCCCTTGGCGCTCTTCTTCCCCCACCACCACCACACACACACACCCTCTGAGATTAGGTGGAAAAAAAAGACGGCGCAATGCCCCTTGATTTGGTGTCAGAAGATACGCTGGACCTGGGAAATCTCTCATACTTTGCAGAAGTTGATGATAACCTTTGCTGCCCTATCTGTCATTCCCCGCTGATAGACCCCGTCCACACAAAATGCCGCCACACTTTTTGCTCCAGCTGTATTACTGAGGCCCTTGAGACTTCAAAGACCTGTCCGGTCGACCGGAAACCACTAAAGCTGGAGGATGTTTCTGCAGCCCCCATCATGATTGCTAATTTGGTCAATGACTTGGTGGTTTTATGTCCTAATTCGGGACTTGGTTGTCGTATGACCTGCGCGCGGCACCTATTAGGCGGACATCTTAGGGAAGATTGTGCTTTCGTTGCGGTAAAGTGCCCGGGATGCGATGGTACGACAATGAGGAAAGATGCTGGGTCGGAGTGTTTGCACCAGTTAGTGGAGTGTCCATTTTGCTCTTCTAGCTGTCGCAAGCTTGATATGGAGGTTAGCTATCATTCCCTACTTTCCCCAAATCTCCTTATAATTGGGGGCTGGTAGCTGGGGAAGATAGGTTGTGACTCATGGCGCGCTTTGTTATCTAGAGTCACGAGGCAGAGTGTCCGCGGATCGCCGCCGTATGCGGTCACTGCTTGGGAGATTTTGCTCGCTCCAACATCAGAGCTCATGAAGCTATCTGCGATGAAGCGATTATACTATGCGATTCATCAGGTGTGGGATGTCCATGGAAGGGGGCTCGGAGGGAGCTATCGGAGCATACGAGAGTTTGTGCATTTACTCTCCTTCGGCCGGTGCTTCGTGCGCATGCGGATCGCCTCGCAGCGCTAGAGCTAGAGAACAAAGCGCTTCGCAGGAAGATCGATATCCTTCTTCCCCCAAGGCCACCTACAGAAGTGCCTACGCCATCTTTTGACGAGCATACAATCCAGCTCCTTACCGAACAGGAGCATCTTCGCTCTGACCTTGAGCAGCTGACTGCGTCGCTGGGAGAGATGGAAATACAGCAGGGAATGCTGCTGATGAATGAGAGCTTGAGGATGAAAGAAGAGGTTGCTGGTTTAAGAGCTGCGATTGGGGGTATCCGCATGCAAATTCACTGGTTGATGAACACTCGTCATCAGGTAGCTGATCAACGCCATGTTGGGGGAACTTCAAGCTCCAGTGGGCCACAAAACCCATCTGCTCAGGGCGGCAACCTGAGTGGGGGAGGTGCCCTTCCTAATACTAGGCGCATGACTGGTGAGTTTAGTTATCGCATATAGTCGCTAGAGAACTTGAAAGATAACAAGGAATAGCAGATCCACCATCAAATGACAGGGTAAAGCTTTAGAGCTCTGTTTCCTGTTTGGCGCTTCTCTTCACTATATCTCCCTCTATCGTTATGTATTTCTTTCTTTCGTGGGCTCTGCATTTTATGGGGTTTGGCGGTGCGCATGCGTTGTTTTCATTTTCTTCTTTTATTGGGATGGGCTTTGGGAATTGAAGACTGGTTGTCTTAATTAGCTTTTGTCAAGGAGTAATGAGTGTTATGATTCTATGCTCTATTGGGTGCAATATGATACTTTGCCGCAATATTAGTTGCCGAGTGATGGCATATGATTAAAATGTCGGAGTTTGGTGGTGCCGCTCTTGATGTTTGCGAGTGAACTTTCATAATTATTTAGAATGTGTTGCGGGCGATTTGATTTCAAGAGAGCGCTACCAATCATGTCATAACGATGAGAGTGTATAGGTATTTGTGATGCTCTATGGGATAGCTTGTTCAAGGAAAATATTAATGAAGCAATGCCATTACTGATGGATTCCGGGTTTCAGCGATGCTTGTTGCCTCGACCAGCCTTTACAAGTACCCCTCAAATAGTACCTGAACACAGGGATCATGAATTTGTATGGCACATATTCTGTGCGCATTCAAGCGCCCATACCAAATTTGGGAATAAATGTTCAGGTAATTCTTGAGGGGTACCTGTAAAATGATATGCTCTGGAAGCGCATATCTTGGTCATGCCCCGTCACTCGTATGTTTCCTTCAGCCTTAGATGCAGGTCATGTTTGGTATCTGTGCTAGCTTATGCGATCATACTTATAGTGTGAAGATTACCGCCACTTGGTCGCTGTGTATGTAGCCCCTAGGGCAGCCGCTTATGATTGAGTACTTCTCGCGCTAAAAGCAATCTAGGTATGGGGTTTGGGAATTTTTGAGGTGATGTCAACGTGTTCCTGGTTGAGCATGTCTTGCATGTGGGTTACATATGCTATGGTTTGTTCTGGAACTGTTATATGTATTATATATGCTCAGCGCCTGTAAGAACTGCTCCGTTGTTGAATGCCCCGACACTGGGTAAAATTGCGGTGTGTAATTTGGGGGTATTTGGCACGCAGTGATTTGAGCTGTCAGCTATCTCAAATCGTGATTTAGGTCCAAATCATGATTTGGAATATTCATGGTGTCTGGCTTGGTAGCGTTTTCAAATCATGGTTTGGGAAAATCTCGTGGTGTATGGGAATATATAGGGCTACAATACTTTTGCTTTGCACCCTTTGTGATTTGGGAAATCGAAAATTGCAGCTATCATACATTTAGCAGAGGGCTATTTGCAAATCGTGATTTCAATTCACGACTATCTCAAACCGCAGAGTGCCAAACACCCCCTTAGGGATTTTGGTGGCGGTGCCACTGATGACTTGACTAGACTTGATAGAGCATATTTATATGAGCCCACGCAGCCCTTCCGGTTAGTGGTTTACATCATAATCCCACAATCCCATGATATCGTGGGAGCTTGAATGATTGGATCGTGCTCCAGGTAGCACAAAATTTCCTCCTCTGGGGGCGGCTGCGAGATGCGCCCGAAGGCCTTCTCCCTGGGATAAATAAGAAAGAAAGAAAAAAGCACCAGACCTTACCAAGAGAGACACCTCCAATGTCCTAGCACATTGTCCAATTATTCGCGTTCTCGTGGTATATTGCGTTCCATACGCATCTTGCCCCCGCTTCTTTGGGAATTTTCCTTCGGCCCCTATTTCCATCGCAAGTTTCTTCGACGATCCTCGATATAAACTCTAATCGAACATTTTATGAATGAAGCATTCTCCCATGTCTCTGATTTCTTATCGAATTTTTGGTCCTCGAGTGACTTCCGATGATTTTACCTAAAGCTGTGCTTTATAGCAGGAGCGCTTGAAACGAAGCACAAACGATGGGATTTTTTTGTGCTCAACTGCATTACCCTACCCTCTACTATTAGGATAACTGTGCCTTCCTCCCGCTTAGTTATAGCCTGTATGATCCGACTGCTGCTGATACTGGCTCCGTTTGAGGCTAGTTTCGAGTTGCTGTCATCACATTAGCCCTACCAACTCATTAGGGATCGCCAAGGGCAAAATGGCCCTCACAATCATCAAACCCAGTTGAGTCTTGAACAGAACACTGGGGACGCCAAACTCTTGAGAGGATTTTCATGCTATTATGATAATGAACCTCATAGCCGGGTAACTGATGATCTTCTACGGTATCACCGGATGGGTGCTGCGGGTGGCCAACAAAATTGACTTATATCTGATATCACAAGCGAGGGCAGATGGGGGATAGTCTACGTAGAGAATTTTGAGAATGGTATCTGGATATAAGCCCTGCTATATGGTGGCTGTGAAAGGGGTTTTTTTCTTTTGTTCATGGGAAAATTTGTCACGGGCGGAATCCCGAATGACCTTTTCGGGTCAAATGATAGAATTTTCCGTACTGCGTTATGGTATTTTTATCCACGGGAAGTTGGCTCCTACATGAAATTGTTTTCCTACCAATAGGATTGGATATGCGTTCCTGAGGTCTGTCGAGAATGAGTTGTTGTTGCCGAGTGGAGTCGGGCGGGAAATAGGGGAAGGTATACCTTAGTTACTTATCGAATGTAGGTTGGTTGTTTATGAACCCAAGGCATCTGAACAACAACTTGACCCCAACTCCGCTCGCAGTCGTCAACACCCCCACTAGGAGCCACTTTGACGGCTGGTGCCCCTCCTCTTTTTCCTACTCAACGGCGACGCCTATACCCTGCGTCTCTCGTCTTCATTGACGGAAGCTTTCTTCGTGGTTACATTTATTTTGGTGGGGTTCTTCTTTTCACTAACTGTTCTTTTTTTTCCCCTTCTGTTCTCAGGACCTTTTCTTTTCACCTTTCTTTGTTTGAGCAAGAGGCAAAGCCGCAACAACGAACTCCTGTAGCTGAGCGGGGAGCGGAATTCGTCATTAGGCTGGCACCCTTTTTTACAAAATACACTCTGTGACGTTTTGGCATCCCTCCGCTCGACGCCGGGACATCCCCCGGTCAACCCACTCCAGCTTGATCACAGCTAACTTGGGAACTTCAGAATCGCCAATCCTTTGTTCTCACAGATATGGCCGATAAACTTCTTCAAGACGTCTATCGTAAGATAGAGAGGGAGAAGGTCCTCATAAACGGTGCTCGGGCTATGCGTCAATCCACCGACAACGCTGCTGTCCAACAGAGGCTGGACAATCAGATACGGGAATCGCAGCGCAACTTGAGTTATCTGGAGGGACGGTACGGCGAATTACAGAATATGGTGATCACTAGTGGGGTGGGTGATATGCACGTTAACGACGGAGGTGCGCAAGCTTTCCTTTAGAGTTTAGGGAGTAATGCTTATCAATAGATAAAGGTGGGTATGGAGGGGGATACCAAAATCCACAAATGCTACCTCCTAATAAGCCGTTTGCCCAGGGCTCTGGGGGATCTGCACAGCCAAAGACGAAACCCAATTACTCTAAACTTGGTATGATATTCATTTTGGCCCATAGGGTGCTTTGATTTATTGATAGTTTGTTTTAGATTTAATCAAATATGATACCCCACATCTTGGTCCGAGAATTCAGTTGATGCTGTCGCAGCTCGAATTCAAGCTTAGTGTTGAAAAGCAGTACAAGGAGGGTATCGAGAAGATGATCAAATTGTACCAAATGGAAGGGGATCGCAAGAGTAGGCAAGATGCGGAGAGCAAACATACAGACAGTGGGCAAAAAATCCAATTGCTGAAACAGGCCCTGAAGAGATATGAGGATCTCCACGTCGATATGGACTTTGGAGATGAGGCGGACGGTAGGCTTTAAGCTGTTTTCTTCTTTTCTTCTTTTTCGGATTAGAATGGGCGGGACCTGACTTTAATAGATGACAGCATAAACTCTCCTAATATTCGACGCCCGTTAACCGGCCGCCTCGCTATTCGTGTTTTGGCGGTAAAAGATGTCGACCATGCCACCACATCACGCTTCGCTCGAGGCCCAGAAACGTTTGTCATTATCAAGGTTGAGGATGTTGCCCGGGTTCGCACTAAGTCCACTAGGAACGACAAGTGGTTAGATGAGGCTCATGATATCGACGTTGATAAAGCCAACGAAATTGAAATGACTGTCTACGATAAGCCTGGGGATAATCATATGCCAATAGGTTTATTGTGGATAAGAATTTCTGACATTGCTGAAGAGCTAAGAAGGAAGAAGATTGAGCAGGAGATCTCGAGCTCTGGCTGGGTGAGTGCGGACAAAATGTCAAACAGTGGGGCTGGCCGACCTGGGGAGGGTGCCTACAACTACAGTCAAGGATTCGGTGGGCCGGCCGCCGCTGGGGGAGGCAACACTGGGATGTACGTCAATAATAGCGGGCAAGCACAAGCACAGGGTGGGTCTGCGGGTATCGATGCATGGTTTGCTCTGGAGCCAGTTGGGCAGATTCACCTCAACCTCAACTTTGGTAAGCTTCTCATATTGTCTAAGGCGATCCCATCGCTAACTCTGTCCAGTCAAATATAACAGGAATAAGCGTCCGCTCGATCTTGGACTGGGCCGTAAGGGAGCTGTTCGTGCTCGCAAGGAAGAAGTGCATGAAATGTATGGCCATAAGTTCGTGCAGCAACAATTCTACAACATCATGCGTTGTGCCCTTTGTAGCGACTTCCTCAAGTATTCCGCCGGGATGCAGTGTTCGGACTGCAAGTATACTTGTCATAAGAAGTGCTACCCAAAGGTGGTCACGAAGTGTATTTCAAAGTCGAACGCCGAAACAGATCCCGAGGAAGAGAAGCTCAACCATCGTATCCCGCACAGGTTCGAACCAATGACCAATATGGGGGCAAACTGGTGTTGCCACTGCGGTTACATGCTGCCGGTTGGCAAGAAGAATGCGAGGAAGTGTACAGGTGATACCCCTTTGGAGGTTTAGGGGATTGACCTGGCTAATATTGGACAGAATGTGGCCTTACTTGTCACTCGCAGTGTGCTCATTTGGTTCCTGACTTCTGCGGAATGTCTATGGAGGTTGCCAATCAGATTCTGGGAGAGATAAAGAAGACCAAAAAACGGGGACCAAGTATGACAGATCGTAATTTGAGGACTAACGTTCCGCCGGTTCCTCCATCGCCTTTGTCGGGACGGCCCACTAGCGACCCTTACGTATCAGCTCTAGACCCCCGGAACTCCGTGCAGGGGGAACCAGCTCAACTGTCACAGCGAACTCACTCTTATACTCCTTCATCTCCGACTGCCGTAAACGCCGCTAACGTCGCATATGGAACGGCGTCGTCACCAGCCCGCCCACAACAGCCTGCACCTTACTCCCCCGAACAGCGACCAAATCGTGTTCCAGACCCAACTGCAGTAGCGGCAGCAGCTCATGCTGGCCAGCGCCCCCCTTCCACGGTCCAGAGCCAAACCGGTTATCCTCCAAGACAGTCTGCTGATTTTTACCAGGGAGCTCCAACGACGCCAACCCAACCCAAACATCATCCCAGTGAATTGCCAAGTTCTCCTTCTCCATACCAACAAGGGCAGGGCTACGACAATCCCTACCAACAGCATCATACTTCCATATCGCAGCAGCCCCCTGCGGCGCCATCGAAAGTGCCGCCCGCTCCCTCCGGCTATGGACAGCCCCAAGCTACTCAGTACGATCAGAGGCAGTCGTATGGCCAACCCCCTCCAGCCCCGGCGAAGGTTGCGCCTCCTGCTCATACCTCCGCTACTGAAAAGCAACCGCCGCCACCGCCTGCTCCTGAGCCACAACACATAGTTAGCAGGCCTACGAAGATTGGATTGGATCATTTCAATTTCCTTGCGGTTCTTGGAAAAGGTAATTTTGGGAAAGTCATGTTGGCAGAGACAAAAGCCTCTAAGAAGCTGTATGCTATCAAGGTTCTGAAGAAGGAGTTCATCATTGAGAATGATGAAGTTGAGAGTACGAGGTCGGAAAAGAGGGTGTTCTTGATTGCCAATAAGGAACGTCACCCCTTCTTACTGAACCTTCACGCTTGTTTCCAAACGGAGACTCGTGTTTACTTTGTCATGGAGTATATTAGCGGAGGGGATTTGATGTTGCACATTCAGAGGGGCCCTTTTGGATCTAGGAGAGCGCAGTAGGTTACATCTCGAACTTAATAGGGTCAATGCTGACATGTAGAAGGTTTTATGCTGCAGAGGTTTGCTTGGCATTGAAGTACTTCCATGAGAACGGAGTGATCTATCGTGACCTGAAGCTCGATAACATTCTACTCACACTCGATGGGCACATTAAGATCGCCGATTATGGTCTTTGTAAGGAAGAGATGTGGTATGGATCTACCACAAGTACCTTCTGTGGTACTCCTGAGTTCATGGCCCCGGAGGTGATATCATTATCTTCCGTTTTGACAATATCTTTGTTTGCTGACTTTTAGGGCTAGATCCTTATGGATAAACGCTATGGCCGTGCTGTCGACTGGTGGGCGTTTGGTGTGTTGATTTACCAGATGCTTCTTCAGCAATCTCCTTTCCGTGGAGAAGACGAAGATGAAATTTATGATGCTATTCTTGCGGACGAGGCCTTATACCCTATTCACATGCCTCGTGATTCGGTATCTATTTTGCAGAAGGTTTGTTGCTGTCTTGGTCTTGGTTGAACGGATGCTTATATCTAAATTAGCTTCTCACGAAGGAGCCCGAGTTGCGCCTTGGATCTGGGCCTACGGATGCGCAAGAGATTATGTCACACCCATTCTTTGCCAATATCAACTGGGAGGACATCTATCACAAACGCATCCCACCTCCTTTTAAGCCGTCGATTCAGTCTGCCACGGATACTTCCAATTTTGACCAGGAGTTTACTAGTGTCACGCCAGTGCTCACTCCCGTGCAGTCAGGTAAACAATCTATCTCCCCACACTCTGAAACAGACCATGTGCTAACCGCTTATATAGTGCTCACCCAGGCCATGCAAGAGGAATTCCGTGG
The DNA here is from genome assembly GCA_003521225.1 of Tuber microsphaerosporum. Lineage (NCBI taxonomy): Eukaryota > Fungi > Ascomycota > Pezizomycetes > Pezizales > Tuberaceae > Tuber > Tuber microsphaerosporum. The sequence continues at coordinate 6,636 of QOVD01003137.1, read as the reverse complement.
CTTCTCCTATGTGCAAGATTTCTCTTAATTGTGGCTTCCCAGAGAGCGTTCGTTCTCATAGGAAAACCCGACCTAGACTCCTCCCATTTTTCCACAAAGACAAAAGTCCATTATGTTATTTTTGCTCAGTGCCTCCCTCCCCTCCTTCTTCCTTTGTTTTGCTTCTTCTACCGGGCGTTATATTTTGTGTATCGGGAAAGTCCCTGAACTTTCCCCTCTCTCCTGGGGAGAACTGTTATGACAAGTCTTGTTGGGGGAGCTAGAAACGTTTACCATGTAGCTGGTGGGGGTGAAATTGAAATAGAAATGAATTGTGAGGAAGCGGGGGGTGTACTTCGTGAATGAATGAATGGGAAATGGCGCGAGGGATGCTTTCTTTCTCTTGTTCTCTTTATTAAATCCTACTATATCCAGTTTTTATAGCTTGTATGGAGGGTAGAATTTCTTTTACCCTCTCTTCTCATTACCACTGTAGCAATCTCACTCATTGTGCATATTCATATTGGATGGATAAGCGTGGTGTGATATGAACGTTCTTATATACCCAAAGTATCATGACATTGTTATAAAGAGTGGTGATGTGATACTTGGCACGACCAGCGAGCGAGCGAGTGACATCTACCTACACGAGGGCTTGCCCTTTTATTTATAGAATCAACCCACCTGCCCATTCATCTAGGGCTCACCAGAATAGGCCTCATAATGTGATATAATGGATAGACTATAATAGATAGATAGATAGATAGACAACTAAACTAAACTAAAAACTGCCATAGGCCGGGTTAAGTGAAGGTGAGAGATATATGTCATGGTGAAATTATATGATACTCGTAGAGATAGATAGATAGACCAAAGAAAGAAATAGAGAAATAAACAAAGAAAGAAAGAGAGTGGTTAGTAGCGAAGGTGTAAGTGAGTAGCTAAGTAAGTAAGTAAGCGGACATTTTCCTTCTCTCTGTCTGCCTGTCTCCTTCCTTCCTTCCTTCCTCCTTCCTCCTTCCCTTCCTTTCTCTTTGCGCCGTGCACACAGTACCAGTACTCAAACAGAAGGGAGAAGAAGAAGGAAGAAGGAAGAAGGAAGAAGGAAGAACAGTAGCATAAGCGCCAATACAGTACGGTATAGTAATAATGATCCAAAAGCAAGAGAAAAAACAAACCTTGATATCGCAGCGCCGTAGTGCTACTACGGCATCACCACCACCACCACCTCACTGTGGTGTTATATGGTAGCAGTGCTTATTCTCCATTCCTTCCCACCCCCGCGGATTCCAAACTCCAAATCCAAACGCCAACACCATCAAAAACCTCCCTCGTCCTCCCCCTCCCCCGCCGGAGCAAAAGCAAAGTGAGGCAACAAAAGGAAAGAAACACGCTATAAGAAAAGAAAAAAAGAAAGAAAAAAAAAGGCGCAGCCACCTGCTGATGATACTAATACCAGACAAACCAAAGAGCGGATAGAACTACGCATCCTCATCATCATTCTCGGCCCCGCTCTTCCTCCTCCCCTTTGCCTGCCAAGGCTCTACTTGCCCAGCCTTCCAACCCCTCTCTACTCCACGATCTCTATAAAAGTCCACCCGTTCTAGTTCGTCATCTCTCGCTGCAATTACCAGTAGTGCGATCTAGAACCCCCGCCGCAAAAGCCATTGTTAGTCTTACCCCCACTACGCACAATGCAAAAGGGAAAAAAGGGAGAGCATACAGAAATGGCGTTCCAGAAATCTGTGTTCGATTCTGAAAAGTCTACTACTAGCATAGTCCTCGTAGGGGCCTTCTCATCGCGGGCATTTAGGGTGATTAGTGCCGCAACGCAGCCGGCGACTGCAAGGCCGTAGACTGTGGACGAGGAGGTTTCTGGTCGGGGGTGGCCGGTTGAGAGGAGGTGGGAGTCTCGGGATCGGAGGTGTTTGGCTATCTCGCGGAGTTTCTGACTCGGTTAGTAGGTATTGGAGAAGTGATGGAGAGGGGGAAGGAATACCTTATCCATGCGATTCTCGCAGTGGGCAGGGTCTTTACCCTGGGAAGAAGATATTGCTATTAAGGGGTGGATTTCGAAGCCGGCTTTTATATTTGTTAGGATTGATACTAGAACGATAGAGATCCAGGGGACTAACCCATTTTAGCGTCATCGACAGACCACTGAATATATTTCCTCAGGCTAGAAACGATCTTTGCTTCAGCATCGTGCTTCCCCTCTAACTTCCCGCGGACAAACCCGCCTAAATTAACTAGTGTTTGGAAAGCCGTTGTGGCATTGAACGTCCCGTCTAACGTGACCGATTCGATGTATGCTGGGTCGTCTGCAGCGGTGAATAGATGGTCTGGCATTGTGGAGAAGTCCACTTGCCAGTGTGCTGGCATTAAAGGTTCCAACCCGCGCTTCTGTATACGCTGGAATAGCGCTGCCTCCTGAAGGCTGAACCCATCGCGCAGTAGTTCTGCAAAGTCTTCTGCGTCCTCGGCCGACCTGCCGGAATCCCCTGTCCCCTCGCGATGGGGGCGGTCGGGCTCTGGCGCTGGCAGCGATAATCGTGGGCGTCTTTTTGCGATGGGTAGGCTAATCGTTGGTGGGGATGCCCCGGGCTTGGTATCCTTATCGTTAGCGGCGGCAGCAACTTTCCCAAGTGCAGAAGTCGGCGCAGGGGTAACCGAAGGCGCAGGCGTAAGTCTTCCAGTGATCAAACTATTACTGCCCAAGTCCGGGATCTCAGAGCTTAAGCGTCGGGATCGGATTAGAGGGGATCGGCCGGGAGAGGCCTGGACTGAGGAACTGCGCGCTTTCTTGCGCGGGGAAAATACATCTTCTGACTTGATGCTCGAGGAGGAGCGGGGTCGTTTTGAGGAGGTTGCGGGTCTGGGGATGGACATCGCTTGCTTGCCAGCTCTCCTGTTTGATTTTATTGTTTATGTTTTCGGGTTTAATGGTGGGGTGAATCCGAACGCAAGGAGCGCACAGTGGGCGGAGGAAGATTGCTGCGATGAATGGATGAATGGGTAGATGTGGTTGATGAGTGGGTTTTTGGCCGGGTTCAACTAACTAACGGGTTTTGCGTGGGAAAAAGATAGAATGAGGCTCGAAAAAAAAAAGGACGGAGAAAGCAATTGATTTATGTACGATACCCTTGTGAACGTACGAGTACTATCCTACCAATAGTAAATGGGAAAAAACAAATGCCAGAGCTGCAGGTACAATAGCTAGTCCCCATGGCATCCTAATTCTGATCGCATGAATGAAGTACGGTAACAGCGAACACAAATAGATCAAGGAGGAAAGCAATTGTTGTTCTCGCAGTCTACCCCATCGGTCCGATGTTTCCTCTCTTCCTCTGCCTCTGGGAATGGTCTTCCGAAGGAGGAAGAACAGCATATTGGAGCACTTCTGACGTGGCTTGAATTGTGCGGTCCAATTATCGATAGCGCTGGCCCCTGCCAAGGAGTATGCCAGCGAACCGAAGCCCCGCCGTTCGAGCCATGTGCTCAGAATTAGACGAGACGCTCCAGCGTTTGAGGATCGGCGGATGGGTTTAGTTGTCCAGCCCTAAACGGGATGCCGCACTTTAGATACCGGTAGGCCATAGATCTGATCTATAAATGAGGGCTTGTTTCATTTTGACGCAGTGCTTGAGCCGTAGGTAGGGTTCGGTTCGATTCAGGGCATCAATGGTGATGGGTTTATGGGTTTGCTGGTGGTAAAGCCGTTCTGCGCTGTGCGGACAGTAATATTTGTGCTCAGGTATGACGTATCCTGTTCGAATATCGTGAGGTAGCCTGTAAGGCTCTCGGTTCACTGAGCGATTTCTCTGAATATTGGGCTGGATTCCTGTAATTCAGATCTTTCGGGACTCGCCTCCCTATTCTGGGGACTGCTGCACTTGATGTACTCGCGCGGCCAAGTTGAAGCCGGACTCTTAAGGTGGCAATTCCCACGGAAAGTGCCCGGCTTCAATTCGGCCGCGCGAGTAAACTGAAACTCAGTTGTTCCATACCGTAGTGAGTGATGGAAAAGCCTCCTCCTGGGCGGGGCGGAGTGGTCAAACAAAGGAAACAAGCACGGCGATCAGGGAAAATAGGGGCCGGAGGAGAAGGGACAGCCACCGTAAGAACAGGAGTATGGGGGCCGTGGTGATGATATACTCGGGGGTGTCCTTAAAAATCGGAAAGATAAAATCCTTGTCATGCAAGGTTGGTTAGCAGAAAGTAACAAAACTTGGGAAACTCCCATGGGGATTAGCAGTCCAAGAACCTGTAGTATGTTGAAATGAAAAGAGGATGTATAGGGAACAGAATCCTGGGAAACAAATTTAATAGGATAAATCTATCTTAGTGATGCTAATGGCAGAACCTTTCAATAACTGGAAGAAACAATATCCTGTGTTTTTTTTTCTGACTTGTGATCCACATTTTTACCACTGACTTCACTTTTACACTGGTCTCCTGCCTCCTGCTGGGTACAAGTATTACTTCAGTTCAACCTACCTTGTTTAAGATGTCTAGTTACATGGAGTTACAAGGTTGAGTTTTCCAGACATTTTGATCGCTTGATCATTTTGGCCTTGATTCAGCACGGGTAGTTTCCGATTTTTAAGGACACCCCCGAGTACAAGGTATTGTATGTTGATTACATCGAGGTCAGGTGCTAGTGTCCCGGAAAGTATTTTCGCTACAGGAAATCAGAGGGGTGTCTCCCCGGTAGAGCAGGGCCTCCCAAATCAATTCTAGTCACATAAATCGAATTTGTCGAATTATGATAGTTGGTAAACGTATTATCATGCCCTTGGCGATACGGGTACCGGGTTTTCGATATCCAGTTTCTGCCTCCAACGTTTTCCGGGTGTTGGCCTTGTCATGCTTTGTCGAGCGTGACAAAACGATAAGAGCACTCGAGCGTGACCATCGTATCGAACTTGTCAGGCTAATGTGCAAGTACCGGTATCGGTACTACCGTGCACCGGTAATATCATCACGGTATTTCAGTAACCCCGAATGACAAGTTCGAGTACGGTCTGCTTACCCCGTCTGGCCTCCCCCTTGCTTTACATGCGCGCCCGGTGCTCGGACACTTGGGTATGGTACCGGCAGTCGGTATGTGGAGATACCGGGACTCGAGTAACTACATTTGCGACTCCCTTGCCATCATTTCAACCAGGGAAGAACCCACAGCACGGCGCAGGAGAGTGACAAAGCGTGACCATGCCCCACACACATGCTTTTCAGTTATTATTGTGAAACAAAGGCCAAGACCCGCCCCTCCCCACCTCGGAGAAATCAACCATCAGATCTCGGGGGAAATAGTGTTCTTACGTGAGAAGTGAGCATGGGGCGGATTGCTGATGGATCGTCCTCGGATTGATGATGTTGGGGCCTGGGTTTGCTTACCTGGTGAATCCGCCCTTGCGTACTACCATGTGTCGTTTTTGACTTTATGGCATGGCTTTTGATTCGGCGTGGAGAGTCGGGTGTAACTCGAGGCTTGATGATGATGGTGATGATGATGATAGTGACGCCGATATCCGGGGAAGAGGAGGCCATACCCGGTAGTGCTTTTCTGTGTCTATTTTTATTATTACGGGATTCACTACCCTGCGTCAACGGCACCGTGCGTTTACTGTCACTCAATCATCAATCATTGATTTACCGGTGCTCCGTGGTTGTGCCTTATCAGGAGGAGGAATGGCAACGGGGCGCATCCCTAGAGTCATATTATGTACCGTACAGGCACTGTTTACCACACTGTACTTTGGTAATAAAAACCCAGGCCATCGCTTCCTTAGTTTCGCTGAACTAGCGACTGTTGTAGCATCCAGCCAGCCAGCCTCAGCGCCCCGTACCAATTCCACACAAGTACCATCCTCGAGAACTCTTGTTAAACGGCTCATGTTGGGCATAGTCCACTTCTACTGGACTCACCAGCAACTTGAACTGCTATCATATTATTTTTAAAGCCCCCGTCTTCTCGGGACCAACGGACTTGATTTAACATACGGTGCGTAAATTAACATACTGGTAATATAAGAATGTCTCTTCCGCTCCCCTTCTTCAAAACCAAGTTCGAGGACAAGCACATTGTCGATCAAAAGTTCTACATGGCGAAACACAACGAGGAGAACAGGGACATAATGCTATTCGCGAACGAAGTTCACGAGAAGCCCAATAATAGTGGGCCCGCAAAGACGGCGACGATGGCGATGCCATCGCTGGTATCTGCTCCTCCGCCACGCGAGCCGACTGTAGCTAGCGTGGAGAATGGGGGGCAGAATAAGAAGGGGAATAGAGGGAAGGTGCTATCGAAGGAGGAGGAACAGGTGTGCTTCCCTCCTCCATTCCATTCACTAACATCTCCCTAACAATTCCGCAACCAGCGTCTCCTCTTTGAATCCGCCTCCTACCGCCTCAACGGGAACCGCCTCTTTAACACATCACACTACCTCGCAGCGCTGGACGCATACCTCCTCGCGCTCTCCCGCTGCCCACAAACTCTAAAATTCGAGCGGGCAACCATATACCATAATATTGCTGCTACGCAGATGAAATTGAGGAGCTACGATGAGGCCGTTAAAGCCGCGAGCAAAGCTCTAGACCTCCGCCCTGGGTGGGGGAAAGCGCTCTATAGGCGGGCAAAGGCGAGGGAGGGGATGG
>QOVD01003135.1:0-17256 GCA_003521225.1 Tuber microsphaerosporum | reverse complement strand
GGGGTTTCTAACTTATAGGAGGTGTGTAGGATGGCACACTCTGGGATCGGAAGAGGGGATTGGAAGCGGAACGTCTACTGTCTGTTCTGCTAGCCTTGAGCTGGTGTTGTGGGTTGTGGTGGCGGTATATAGTTGGGAAGCTATGATACCGCGGTAGTCAGCAGGAAGTACCGGTACTCTACTCATAAACTAGGTTACGTTTCTACTAGACTAGGCACATAATATTGATGCTAAGAGGACTGATTGATACTTTATAATTCCTTACTCTCCTTTCTTCCAAGTAACCACTAATAAATCTTCCAGCATGTGTTAGGATCCAATGAGCGTTGATGAATACAGGCTATGATAAGAATTTGAGAGACGGACTCCACTTGAAAGCTTTGCAAGAAGATAACTTGCAGTGCAATACTTTATGATTCCTGCTTTTACTATAGTGGGTAGTATTTCTGCCTTCCTCAAATCTCAGGACATGGGCTACACCTGGGCAAGGATACAGTGGCAAAGCTATATATGATACCACATGTTTTTTTCGGTCCCCTGAGCCCAAAACAATCTATAAACCTCAAATAATTCCTAGACTTCTAAGCTAATTAATACCCTGACAATAAGTGGTTGAGATGAAATACAAGCAATGAAAGCTTGCGCTGTCATACTATAATATTTGAAGCGCCCTGTTTGATACTTTATATGTGGTTGTGAAAAGCTATAGAAGGAAGTTTGGCTTCATGAGTGCAAACTGTGATATGTACCATTCATCACTTTGGTTGAAGTCATTAGTCTTGGGCTTGGGATAAGTCAACTTATGAAATTGGATCTTCAGAGTGTATCACCCCAAGTACTCGGGGGGGTCATTCAAAATCCGCAGAGATTTGTATGGGGTCGGCAGAAATAGTTTTCCGGTTTTTACTGACCCCCCCCCGAGTAGATTGATAATATCTGGAATGTTTAGTGAGTGATCACGTAGAGAAATACAATAGTTACTCAAAGAGGTTAGAACAAATATTAGGGATTAAAGCAGGTGATATATGGCAAGACGAGCATGAATTGGTATGATAAAAGAGTACAATTAGCCTTTTTACACCTTTTTTAAACAAAACTTCAATTTTCCTGAACTTCGTACTGGTATTTGTATGTATGATAAGCTCCTGGCACCAGGGATACCACAGACGCTGTAGAATCAGTTTTAGTCAGCACCCCGAAGTGCGATGACGCAACAATACTTTCCTCGATCCTACCAAAAGTATTAAAAGTGATTTCAGGTAAGCTAGTCCTCAGCTTCAGTTAGGAATTGTGAGAATGCTGCTTGGACGAAGGTTACCACCGCTATCAGACCAGTGAGAAAGCCGTTCTCGCATTTAGCGAGAACATCAACCCATGCTAATTTAAGGTTGCGAACAGCAACCGAGGGCTGCTGATGCGCACACCCAACAGCCAGGAGCGACATCAGGGTTTCCATCTTGCGTTGAAGGGTAGTGGCGGGAGCTCAGCATGGTCGCAGTATACCGGCAGGTTGCCGATATCACACCAGCATCATACCGTAAAGGTATCGCGTTTTCTGGGCACAGCACCGTCCGCTACAAATTCTCTGTCAAGCCCCCTACCAATACGGTACCCCGCCGCCCCCATCCTGCAACACAATTATGGAGCTCGTGACCGCGACACTATCTGAAATTTTCCCGCCAACACCGGTGTTTACAGAAAAAGACCTCCCGGATCTCTCCTCTAAGGTCTACATCGTTACCGGGGGAGCCTCTGGCATCGGAAAAGAGCTCTGTAAGGTGAATGGATGCCACCCTGCTGTCTCTAAGATTTCCTCTGACTCTTGAGTGCTGCTCGTATAGATACTCTACGGCAAGTCTGCCACCGTCTATCTTGCTGGGCGCAGTCAAAAAAATGCCGAGGACGCCATCTCTTGGATCAAATCCCAGGTCCCGGATACAAGCGGAAGGCTCAAGTTCTTGAATTTGGACTTGAACGATCTGTCTACCATCAAGGGTTCTGCGCAAGCCTTCCTCACGGAGGAGAACCGCTTAGATGTTGTCTGGCATAACGCTGGTGTTATGATGCCGCCGAGCGGGTCTAAGAGCAAACAAGGCTACGAATTGCAATTAGGAACAAACGTGATAGCTCCTTGGTTGTTTCAGAGTTTTCTTACCCCATTGATGCAGCGGACGGTTACGCTACCGGACACGCCAAAGGATAGCGTTCGCGTTATTTGGGTAAATATAGTTCATTTGATCCACTGCCTTGCAACCGGTTAACGAGTAATTGTAGGTGTCGTCCGTCGCACATCATTGGTCTCCTGCCCCCGGCGGGATCAACTGGTCCGACGTCAACTTCGAGAACGTCGGCTGGGACATCCCTAGGCTGCTCACCCTGAAACCTGAAATATATTGCCAGAGCAAAGCGGCGAACATCATTCTAGCAGCCGAGGCAGTTAAGAGATGGAGCAGATCAGGAATCCTCTCCGTTTCTCTTAGTCCGGGAATTTTGAGAACAGCCTTAATAAGGCACATCTCCGGGAGATTCCTAACACCGATGATTGTATAACCCCCCCTCCTTATCCCGACCTCTCAATACCCCGCCTGCTAAACCGTAGAAACCCCATAGAACTTAGTGCTCTACGAACCGTACTACGGTGCCCTAACGGAGCTTTTCGCTGGCCTATCTCCACAAGTCGACGAGTCGCGCAACGGTGCATATGTCATCCCATGGGGTAGATTTAGTAATCCGAGAAGTGATATTGTGAGTGGCTGTGGTGAGAATGGCCCAAAATTGTGGGATTGGCTGGAGAGAGAATGCAGGGAGTTTATATAAGGGATTCATTCGTAGCCAGCATCGCGCCAATATATATCGCCCCCTTTTTTTCTCCTTTGTTTTTTGCCATGGAATCGTCTGACACGAGGGTGGATTTTCTTGCAACCAGATCCCTACGAATACCATAAAAACCCGCTGTAACGAGCCAGCCTATGACAGACCAGGATTGTTTTTTTCAAAAGAAATCTCAAGTCTAGCTTTTTTTGGGGGAGAGACAAGTGGTAGCTTGTTCAGCCCGCCGTCAAGTTGAGAAAATTTGTTAGTAGTAGACTGTTGGAATCCAGGACGTTGCAAACCGGAATTGTGCAATATGATTGTCTAAGCCTGCATATTCCCACCGGGCAAATGGTTTAGGGGTATAATATCTCATTCGCATGGCGTAACTTGAGAAGGTCCTGGGTTCGATTCCCAGTTTGTCCAGACTTTTTGTTTTGCTTGTACAGTTCGAATCTTTTGTCTAGAATAGACCACCTTTCCCCTAGCTTACAAGGGTGCTTTGTTTTGTCAAGGGACATGAGTGCTCATGCCGTCAGGTTGAAGTAGCCCTTTTTTTTGATGGTGACGTACCAAAAGAGGCTTAACTTCAATTCTGCAGCTTGAGTGAGGTAAAGTCTCTAGCTTTTGAAGCTTCATTCGAGTGAGATATGGTGATAGATTCACGTGTTGCCAAGGGTTTAGGCAAGGGCCGTTGGCACTCAACGTGTTCCCTGAGTTATTAATAAAAGCATGAACTCACCCCTCCACTGGATAGATAAGCATTGCACAAACTACTGAGATGAATTGAATATTTGATTCGGGCTATCTGTACATAATTTGACTCATCTTGTGGGCAGAGGACGGGAAACCCTTGCTCCTGCTGCCTCAAGAACCTCGATTGTCCAAATTGCCCTTCTCGTTCTGTGCCCCTCCACCCACCAGCGAGCGATCAACCACTCCACGACACCCGATAATAGACTAATCCCATACTCTCCTTAGGCGTTCACTCGCTTGTTGTATGGGTGTCCGTGTGTCCGTGCTGAAATTTGGGATTGGGTGTCGTTCGTTCTCTCCTTTTTCCTGTTCTTGCAGTCCATCGAGTTAGGGATTCAATCTAGGCTGCAGGCTACAAGGCCGCTGATAGATACTATACCCATCCCGACGGTCCTTTTTCTTCTTACTAGGCACAGCTCCCCCCCGCAGTGTTCACCTTCAATTCGTGGCTGCTGCATCTCCACCTCCATCGGGAGTAGTTGGCGCGGCCTTTTTCCCATCGGTCATTTTGACTGAGGCTCAACCGTTTGTGTTGAACCACTCGTCAACTCCTACCTACGCATCTCCCCTCCTCCTCCTCCAACCAAACGATCCCACCTTCACCAAATTCCTCGTCTATCATCATGACCACCACCCCTCCACCGTTCTTCAACCCCTCACCCCCCCCTCCGCTACCCGATAGCTTGTACCCTGACGATCCCGAGGAGGTGGCTACTCCAACCTCAAATCTACCTCCACCCCCCCCCTCTCCACCTCCAAGGCAACTGTCTCCTGTTCGTCACCACCACTCTGGCCCAGCTCCTGCAACCGCCGGCAACTTCGGATCGCCTCCGCCGAACCCCCCTCCTCCTCCACAATCGCTCGCTTACCAGCAGAATGGGGCCGGGACCACGCCAACTCAAGCACACTACGGGAGTGGAGGAGCGGTGGATATGAGCAAACGGAATAGCGTGGTGATTAAGGTTGGCATGGTGGGAGATGCTCAGATTGGGAAGACTTCACTCATGGTGAAGTATGTGGAAGGGAGCTTTGACGAGGATTACATCCAGACTCTTGGTATGACTCCCCCCTCTCTCAGGTACCGTGCTCACGGTGGTGGTGGTGATCATGTGCTGATTGCTGGCTATAGGAGTGAATTTCATGGAGAAAACTATATCTATCCGTAACACGGAGATCACGTTTTCGATCTGGGATTTGGGTGGTCAGCGAGAGTTTGTCAATATGCTGCCGTTGGTATGCAACGATGCTGTTGCGATATTATTTATGTTCGACCTTACACGGAAGAGCACTTTAAATAGTATCAAGGAATGGTATCGTCAGGCTAGGGGATTTAACAAGGTACTCGCGTCTTCGTATTTGGGCATGAATTGGAGCTGACAAAGGCTTCTGGATATAGACCGCAATCCCCTTCTTGGTGGGCACCAAGTACGACCACTTTGTCAACTTTCCGCGAGAAGATCAGGAGGAGATCTCCAAGCAGGTATGAGATACTAGGCTCGTGGGTCTAGTTTTATGTTGACATATTATAGGCAAGGAAATTTGCTCGCGCAATGAAGGCTTCGTTGATTTTCTCTAGTACGAGTCACAGCATCAATGTTCAGAAGGTTGTGCACACTCTTTTCGCCCTATCTAAGCCCTAGCTAACACCTATCCTAGATCTTCAAAATTGTTCTATCTAAAGCTTTCGATCTCAAATGCACTATACCAGAAATCGAGCATGTTGGCGAACCATTGCTGTTGTACCAAGACGTCTAGCTTTCCTCTCCCTTCTCACCGTTTCGGAATAAATCGTATTTCTTTTAAACTCGTACTTCCATTTTTTTGCTAGGTGTATTAGGCTGGGGAGCACTGTTGGGGGAGTGGACTATTATTTTTACCCCGGCTTTTCTTCGTTTTTTCCCTTCACACTTCCTTCATATATTTCATCTATGGCAGGAGGTTAAGTTAGGCTCGCGTGGGTGCAGATAGGGGTTGTCTGAATTATTACATTTTTTAGTACCGTAGGTAAATGCTGCCATTCGTTCTCTTTCTCTTTCTCTTTCTGTTTCTTCTTTTCGCTTCCGAATTCATGGCGGTGGGATACCTTTCTTCTTTTGTATTAGTTGGCTTTTATTTGAGTGTTGCATTTGCGTGAGGTGATGCTGGGGGGGTGGGGGAAGGGGTGAGAAGAGGTGAGAGAGCGTGGGATGAGGGAATAAGGGAGATGAGCGAGATTGATTACCTAGTTGACTGATGGGCATGGAATAAATTGGTTCATAGCATGTCACTCCACGACCAAATTTGGAAACGCTTTCTTCAAGTTTGAGGCTTGTGAGGTGGGGCAGCATCCTGTCAGTACTCGAGTATTCGATGGTGGAGGTTACTGTGAGGGTCTCGGGCACGGGCGTGCTCTAGCATTGCTGTAATTGAGACTGGTAGTTCTCGGGCCAATAATTCAGATCAATATCAAATTCCTCATAAACAATCTAGCAAGAGAGCGACCTCCTTCGGCAGCGGAAACGCCCACTTTCTTGCCGGCGTACAGAATGTCCTATGATATGCTCGAGTGCCGTGTCAGAGAATTTCCGCCAACTTAAAGTATCCTAGTATCGAAGATCCGAAACTTGATGTAAGGGTTTAAGTTATAGCTCTATATCCTACGGCTTTTAAATTCCTATCTGGGGTATGAGTTGAGCTACCCTGGGGCTAGTGTTTACCTCCCCCCCAATGCGCAATCCCCTGTTCTCACATGTTTCTGTTGTTGGATTATGTTTGTACTCGTACATGCTTCTGTCCTTACGTAAATGGACCTGTGAGTACGGGGTGGTTCCAGAGAAGGTAGAATGTGAAGTTATCATGGGTTGTTAGGTGTGGTGATATTAAGTATGATAGCTTCATCGGCTTAGGTCTCGGTTTTTGTTCTAGAGGCAAGGGGGTTTGTGGTGATGGGAGAGGGGACTCCGGAGGGGGTGCCTTCTTAGGGTATGCAGGGGTTTTGGATGCCTTATCATACTTTTTTATATGATACTTGTAGCACTGTTCTTGGTGGGCATTGGCATTGGGCGATTGGATATTCCTACATGGTCTGACGCCAGAGACTGGATACTTGGGTAAGCGTGATTGTGCAAAGCTTGCCTTTATCCTAGGAGTTTTTTCCTCTTGGTGTACTTTGATTGCTGGGGATTTATAGCCTTTAAACCTTCTATTTATCGAAGGTTGAGGGGTAGGCGCAACTGAAATCATGAATTATCATTTCAGGGGGGCTAAGGCATGGCTTTTAGTAGCGTTCACCTTAGTGCTGGTGCTTTATATGTGATATCCCAATCTATCATCGAATACCAATTACTTCGTTCTAGATGGTTGTTTTCTGGTAACTTACTATACTTTTCTATAATAATTTCTATTATATATATGGCTTTCGCTGCATGCATGCCTCTACTCGAGTATGGCCTATCACTTTCTGGCCTTGGAATCATGATTTTCCCTTCTGCACGAGTTCTTACTTAATTACTGGACGAGGAAGCGATGTCGGATTATCAGTGAATCGAGGTCCTCGTCGTCCAGCCCACCCACTCAACGTCCCTGTCTCACTTCGGCCATCCCTGCGACACAAGCTCCCTCAAGGGACCAATCCGAAACCCCTCTCACCCCCCCACACCTAATCAAGCATTTTGACCAAGCCAAAATCTCTTCACCATCATCGCAACCCATCTCCAACCATCATCGGAAACAAACGAACAACCATCACCAAAAATCCAACCCCTCAATCGCCTTCATCACACCCGATCACTAAACCAATAACGAGCTAATAGGAGGCAAAAGAAGAAAAAAAATCCATGTATATCAAACTCCCACTATAGCAGACGACACCAGCGGCAGCAGTCATGCCGCGACAAAACTGGCGAGCGACCACACCTCCAGTCCCCAAAGCCACGACCCCAACCTGCGCACCCTACACGCTTCCAGGAGGATGGACAATCTCTCTCTCCCCATCATCAACGATCACCCTCGCCTCCGATGCGACGGTGACACCGGACTGCTACACGAGCACGTACCCGCCGTCCTCGACCGCGACATCCGTGGACGAAGCATCAGCCGACTCGCTCGCGGCAGGTGAACTCCGGGACCCATTCTATGCTTCTACTATTCCTATGGCGTACTCCATATCCGCGACTACGACGCTGGCATACGTGTTATTGTTCCTGCTGTTCTTACCGAACCCCCCGAATTCGAGACCTTGGCTGCAGAAGGTTGCTACGCTCACAGTGGTTATTTGCTTGACTACTGCGTTTGCAGAGACGACGACGGTGCTGGAGCAGGAGTACATGCTTCGCGGGTCTAGCTTGTGCAGCATGACCAACGAAGCTCGCGAGGTCCGCCGTCAGGTTGTCGGTGGAACGTTCATCCGAATAGGGAGAATAATCTCGGACCTCTTCCTTTGGTTGGCGCAAGTGCAAACGCTAATCCGGCTCTTTCCTCGGGAGCGTGAAAAAGTGATTATTAAATGGGCGGGTTTCGGGCTCATCCTTTTGGACACTATATTCTCGATCTTACAAACCTTTATTTCCCCGTTATCTTCAGATCCGCATTCCTTCCTCGACGCGATTCCTGCTCTATCGTATCTTTTCCAGATTGCCTTGTCATTGCTGTACGCTTCGTGTGTGCTTTATTACTCCTTTGCGAAGAGGAGGTACAGTTACTTTTACCCCCCCCTATTTTCGAGGTCCCCGCCGGGGAGTAGGAGGTGTGGTGGCAGGAGCATCATCCTGGTTGCGATACTCAGTATCGCGAGTGTTCTCACGCCAATAGTGTTTTTTGTCCTGGATATCGCGCAGAAGGACCTTGCGGGGTGGGGGGATTACGTCCGCTGGGTTGGAGCGGCAAGCGCTAGCGCTGTAGTTTGGGAATGGGTGGACAGGATCGAAGAGCTCGAAAGAGAGGAGCGCAAGGGCGGGGTTCTGGGAAGAGAAGTCTTTGATGAAGACGAGGACGAAGATGGGTTTCAAGGCGACGACCACCAACACCGCCAACATTTTGGCCGAGGTGGCGGTAACAGCGGAGGAGACGGAGGATTAAGTCGAGAAACGACGGCAACAAGCGAAGGCACAAACTACGCTGTCAACGTCCGTAGCGTCGGCCCCCCACTGAATAGGCTAAACACCCCTTCTAGCTCATACACTACCCGGGAACGAATCGTGCGTTCCAACAGCACCGCTTCCATTCACCACCTCTCCACCTTTTCGCCCACCCCGCCTCCCCAGGCGGTAATAGCATCATCATCATCACCACACACAATGGAAACCCAAGAGGCCGCCGGCGCGGATCACCGAACGCACAACATTTCCACCACGGACACCGTTGCTTCCTCCTCCCGTGTACATTTCCCTTCACAATCCCAAACGGATTCTACACTGCTTCCTCCATCGACCACACCGGAGATGCAAGAGACGCCATCGAACGAGCGGAGGTTTGGACGCAAAAAGCGGCGAAAAGAAGTCGACCCCCCACTGACCGTCACATTCATTCCTGCACCGCCGCGCGGGAGACGCGGGAGTTGGGGTGCCGTGGAAAGGGCGAGGAACGAAGCCATAGGGGAGGGGAGATGAGAAGTAGGCGGTGTTGCATTGTATACCTGCTCGGGAGGTTTTTTTTGTACAATTTTATTTTATTTTCATGTTTGTGGGTAGAAACGTAGTAGAGCGGACGGCTTGGGGGCACATGATTAGGGGCATATGCGGAGTTTTTATTTTTATTTTCAAGTGGTTTGGATATCTGACTGTCATTTATATATATACGGATCTTCTAGTTATAGTTGTCTTTTTTTGCTTTTGCATGGTATACCAGCTTTTTTAGTGTATATAATTGTAGTGATTGAAGTTTTTGGTAGTGGAGGAGAAGTTATGGGTGGGTCGATTGATTGGTTTGCTATGCATAGTACGGTAATCTTGCATGTGCTATGTCGTTTGGGCTCCGACTTGAAACAAAAGTTTGTTGATTCTAGGCGGGAGGGTAGTTTTTGGGAAATCGCGATTGATCATTACCTTGTCTTGGGTTTAAAAAGAATGATATACCATGTTCTTCGTATGTGTTTTGAGTTTTATTCTTAGAAAATGGCTGTTTTTAGTTAGAGAATCTGAAAGTAGTTAGGGTTGGGTGTGACTGTTGAATGGAGTATTGTGGGTGAAATATTTTTCATAGGACTTCTTTCTTCCATATAAATCAACAGTATATAACAGGCTTTGAGAAGCACTCAAGAGAGATTATCAGCAATTGGTTGAATAAACAACATCAACAGCTCACTATAACTTATTTTTCAGGAATTGTTTTCTTTGTGCTTTATTCAGTTTGTTCCTTATTATGATACTATTTCTCTATATTCTGTTTAACTCACAAGATTTACTTAGTAGCCTAACTTGGTGAAATCTTGTTCTTCTATTCTCTCTCTACATCTTAGAGAGAGAGGGAGTTGAACTCCTACCAGTACTTCTTGGAGTACTGAGAAAGTAAAATTTTTACTGTTATAATAATAAGTAACTCAGTGGAAGAAAGAAGAAAAGAGCTAAGATATTTTCCTTTTCAGTTCTAGTAATGATTTTAGAAACTGACTGAGAAATAGTAGTCAAAATATCAGGGTGGCAGGGAGAAGGAAGAGTAGGGAGTACTACTCACACAACAGATATAAAGTTTGAACATTTTACAAAGTATTGAATATCTCTTGAGTGCTAAAGAATTTTATGGAAGATTAAACCTAACTTAATAATCAGTACAGAATAAGATAGAATAAGTATTATCTACAATTATTTCTTATAAATAAGTGGAAAGGAGCTTGAAGTACCTTACATCAAGTATCAGGATTAAAACACGTTTAAGAATATGAATTTCTGAATATTAATCATGACTTGCTACAATTAAGTTAAGACTAACACATTGTTAATGAAGTAGTTGAAACTATAGGAGGAAGGCAAGTAGGTCTTATATTGAGAATCATACAAAGCCAAACTGTTGGTAGATTTATACTATACAATATTTACAGAAGAAACTTCTTTTTTACTCACTTATAATCTTGTTAAAGATTATATCCAAGGCTTAAGTATGCTGTCACAAAAGGATTCTTTTTTAACTGAAAATACTTTTCTTGTTATTTCAAACTGAGATATATTCTGCTAGCTTCTTATATGGGGTAAGAAACTAAGTTATAACAGAACTATTAGAGTTTACTAAGAGTCTTTTATTACAGGCATCTGCTGGCTCTCACAACTTACTTATATTATCAATCTATATCAAGTGCTCTCTATTTCCTAGTTCTCGCAGAAACTTAAGATGATGTCAGAAATAATATTCAAGATTTTAACAATTTAATTTTGACATGTAGTTCTGATTTGATACTTTATGAGGATGTAGATTAGGAGGATTTTGAGTATGTAATGATATGCTTATACTATGGTACAAAATACTCTGGAACAGTATTGCTTTTGGTAACATCACTAATTTTCCACTTGTGCTTTGTACATTATGACTAACCAACAGTTGTAGAGTTTCTTAGTTGTTTTGTAATAAGATCTTAAAAGTGGTAATGCCTTCAAAGATCAAGCTATATAAGTACTGAAAAAGAGTGTACGGTTGAATTATTACCACAGATGCTATTGATAACATCCTTTGTCATTCATGAACTAAAATTATGTGAATAGCTGCCTTATCAGATTAGTATTCTATTTTCTCATTTTTAAATAGATAAATCTGGCTAATATAGCTTATTAGCATATAATAACTTAATAGAAAATTGTTGACAATCAGTTAGAAAAGCATATTTAACTATGGTTTCAGTTGATTTGGAGTGGATAAAGAAAGCAGAATACTATAATAACAGCAAACAAATAATCCTTATAGTAGATAGTGTAAAATTTCCTCCTATGGAGAAGGGTAAAAAATCATTCATGTATGATAGATAATCTGATTATCCAATTGTTGGTAATTTAGGAATAATTATTAACTTAAAAATGTTATAAGGAGGGAATTAAGCTAATTGCTACAGCTATTATATTGTTGTGGAGAACTATTCTTTTAATTAAAGACTGTTGTTGTCAACAGTTGGAGAAAAGAATTGTTAAGACAAGAGAGTATGAGTTGAGAAGAGATAAGAATCATCACAAAGAAAAGGTGTTACAAGAACAACTTGAGCACCTTAGAGAGCAGCTAAGAGCCAGCCTCTTGCATACTACCCCTTCACCAACTACTACATTCTAAACTACCCGCTTATTAATAGCCCCTGGGGGCAGTTAAGAAGTGAGACTACAGACCGGGAGTAGAGTACTAGATGTGAGAATGTGGTGGAGCCTTAGAGATGTTATTTAGAAGTGTCGCAGTTGCTGTAAGAAGAGATGGAAGGAAGATTGTTTGAAGAAGAAAAGAGATCGGTAGGGCTAGTGATACTAGGATGTAGAGATAGATAGTTGGCCTTTTGGTGTGAATATATATATAAAGGTAGTTGTTAAGGTATTCTAAGTCAGGATAAAGGAATTCAGGGAAAACTGATTAGTTGCTAAAAGGGGTATTTGTACATGAGTAGTATATTTGATGACTAGGACTTGGCTTGCAGAATGTATGGAACCATTAGTACAAAGCAGGGTATTAATTATTAATATAGTGGATCAAATATAGAAGGTAATATGAATGCAGAAATTCCAACTTGTTTACTTTGTTGAGATTATAATAAGTTATAAAGAGTTGTGCTTATGTATAGAGATATGTATGAGTGTTGTTAGGAGTAGCCAATATTGTAGTTATAGTACTGAGCTAAGTCTAGGTATGTGCATACAGAGATTTGTCTAAGAAGGCTGTTGTAAAACTATCTCCTATGAGAAGTACTCATGCCAAGGTTGTGGTTGCACCACAACCCACAATTGCTTGCTGGCTCATAATAGTGGGTACTCTAAAAAGTGCCTGACACATCAGCAAAAATGATGCTTTGCGCCTAGTGCGCCTGTTGCCTCCGATGCACTGGGCGCTGCCAACGCAAATCGACATTCTGGATGGGCGGTCTGGCACTCATTTCGTCCGGATGCAGACATTTCGCTTCCGCCCTCGCCAGACACAAACCTCCCTCATCGGGACGCGCCAGAGGCCCTCAGACGCCCATTGCCCTGTGCCCTACATCTTCCTTTTACCCTTTATATCTCCCCGATCCTGCTCACCCACGGCCTGTCTCCATCTGGCTCCCTCCCCATTTGTTTCTCTTTTGCTGTTGATTGGTCCGCAGTCTGCTTCCCTTCCTGATGCCCCAGACGCCGGCTCCCTGGCACCCTACACCTCCCTGATCCCTTTGGATTCCTGCTCACCCCTGGCCTTTCTCCATCCGGCTCCCCTCCCATTGTTTCTCTTGTGGCGGATTCGTCCACAGTCCCCTCCCCTTCCTTACGCCCCAGACACCCACTGCCTGGCACCCTACATCTTCCTGATCACTTTGGATTTCTGCTCACCCCCGGCCTTTCTCCTTTCGGCTCCCCTCCCGTTTTTTCTCTTCTTGTTGCGGATTCGTCCGCAGTCCCCTCCCCGTCGATATGCCCCAGACACACTCTGCCTGGCACCCTACATCTTCCTGATCGCTTTGGATTCCTTGTCACCCCCGGCCTTTCTCTATCTGGCTGCCCTCTTTTTTTCTCTTTTTGTTGCGGATTGGTCCGCAGTCCGCTCCCCTTCCCTACGCCATCCAGCTTCCTCCATCTTCTCTTTACCCAATCTTGTGACAGCTATATCTGATCTGCTCGACACATTCCGATCCCTAAGCCTTATTCGCCCGATGCCTTTAGTATATTTCACATTCTGCCTAGCGCCTTTGGTACTTTTCACCTTCCGCCCGATGCGTTCATGGGGGCCCCTAGATCTTTCGCGTTCTGTGAAGTGCCTTCCACCTACCCCTTGATAATATAGCTCTTTGTCCGGAGTCTTCCCATTGTATTACTGGCCACTAATACCTCTCTCCGCCCCCGGAAGTGTATATTGTGTCTTCCTAGGGTATCTTGAACTTGTTTTTTCAGTCAATCTCCACTGGGTCGGCCTGATTCATTCATATTCTTTCTCGGGTCACTACGCCCTCACCCACTCCTAGTAATTCAGGTCACATTTACATTTTGAATTCAGCATTTCATTATTTCTATTATTACTATTTATAAAACATACCCTACTGGGTGGGCCAGACCTGGGCCTACTAGTTTCCCTGACCGCATATGCCCTGACTGGCCAATGGATTATGTATGAATTGGGAGTCTGCCTCTTCCGGATCCATCCCAAATTCAAGCCTTAATGCCTTCGGATTGTCTGAATATCCTGCCGTTCTCTCTACAGAATTGTTGTCCTCCTTAGCAATTCTTTCCTCTAATGTTGGTCTGATACGCCTGATAATTCTAGTCTGGAATCCCCTACTCTTCTCCCAAGTGTCCAATTGAGGTTTAAAAAGGTTGGCTATGTCTCCATCCTGTTTAGCCTACCACTAGATTTCGTAGGCGGACTTCGGATACCGGCGGCATACATCGCGAATTAGCACGTGTGAAGTTAACCTCATTGGTATAGACCCTAGTCTGCCAGCGGCTAAGCGCATGACATTATATGGCCGTAGTTTGACACAGGAATGGGCAATTTATCTTCTCCAGAAACTCCAGATCTATTCTGCCTCTCCATTTCTTACGGCTATAAAACTGTGCGAATATCAGATCCAGGATCTGAGCTGCGAGGAACTGAAGTTGAAAATCCTGTTTACTCCTTCAGGTTCACTGTAGACTGAAATCATCTGGAAAAACGAAGGAGAAAAAGTTACCTCAAAACCATTAGGGCTACAATTAAAGCGATCCTCCTTCAGAATATATTGGACCCTTCGTGCACAGGCTGCCTGGTCCTGGGTGTCAAGTTGGTAGAGCACTAACACCACTTTCTTTGCACAATGCAGATACTGAGATCTGCTGGAACTGTGCTTATCCTGTATCTGTCCCACCACGGTCCACCGGATTCAGTATTCAGTCCTGCTTACTGCATAAGGGTAGAGTATTTCAAGGGGACTAACCTGATTACTCGAGTGTGTGGTAGCGTCTGGAAAGTCGAGCAAATCCAATTTACGCCAGGCATCGCTCCAGCATCGATGAACCTTGTCTATCAGTCTGATTGGATCTAGGAATGAATCAACAAAAAGTACCCAATTCCGCATTAGCTCCTTTGCCTTCCTCTGAATTTTGAGCAGAATCCCAACAGCAATATTTTGTTGGCCACCGGTCAACTGGGAATTCGGTGGCTGTTGATCTTGTACTGCCACTCGGAAGGGGCCTGCCGGTGTTGGGATAATATTTGATCCGGCGGGCGAGTGATCTCCAGACGAGCAGCTATCCAGAACAGTAAAACGAGTTCTGCTGACTCGTGGAGCAGATGTTATCTCTCCAGGCAATCCAATTTGTATATCTGTAGGCATAGCTGAGAGAGCCAGCGTAGAGGATTGTGATTCAACAAACTCATACTCTGTCATTATGAGTCTCTGTGCCCCATAATCCCCTAGGTTGTCCTCCTCGTCTAATCCAATTAAGTCCTCCATGCTCTCCTCACTCGAACCATTGTCGTCATATTCTCTATCCTGTGAATCCATACTGTCCTCTGCTGGGTCCTGCTATCTGGGCAGGTGATAACTAGCCTGTCCTACCTGAAGCTGTGTTGAAATTGACTGCAGGCCCGATGCGGATGTTCTACGCCGGGAAAGCATAATGCTAGTCTGTAAGAGCGAGGAGGGCCAATGAGCTAGAGGCTCTTGGGATTTCGTTTTCCGGATAGGTCCTTCGCGGACCCCCCTCTGCCTCTGGGCTTCACGCTGGGCTTGACGTGATATGTCGACGGTAGGTCGTAGCTGCGGCATTGAGATATTAGTTGAAAGGATAGGTCGAATTTAATATATGGTTATTGTAAGCAAATGTAGATTGTGTCAGGAAATGCAAACCAGCGGGCAATCAAGGTAGTTTGGGGGAGTTACTTATTGTGGCTGACAGCAAAGGCTGGGTCGCGTTCTTAAGGGACCGGCATGTTCATAACATGTCACTCAGTTTAAGATGTCTGATATACAGGTATTTTGAATATGAACCGCATTCCTCACCACTGCTGCGCAAGAGAAGCAGGAGAGCAGTCTTGGAGGTACAGCTCAGGGGGCTAATTAAACCTTTGTATTATCATACGGGGACAAAATCTAATTGAAGTAAATTTGCCAAGTGAACTTTACCGGATGGGGCAGAGATACGGGTCCGGGCTGGGAACACTAATCTAGGAGGGTATAGGGTGAAGGTAAGTGTATATTAAGTTAGAAGCGTGGACATTGAGCGAAGACAAAAAGGGTGATTCGAGAAGAAAGATGGCAAAGGAGCAAAGGAAGGGATGAAGCATGACAAGGAATAAAGCATGACAAGTGAGCGAAAGGCCACCAGGACCTTTGGCACTAGGGCAGACAAAAATTGGCGGGCAGGAGTAGGCAGAATGATGAAAGCACGGAATGAGCAGAAAAAAACAATATAGAACACTCAAAAACCGGAATCAAGATACCATACCATATAAAAAACCCCTCAACATGAGGGCCTGCTGAAAGGAAAAGGAAAAGGAAAATGGAACAGGAAAAAGAAAAAAGGAAAACAGCTAGCATGTGCTCGGACACTTTGGGTTGGGCCCAGGCCGCCTGGACCAGGTCGGCTTTGGCCATTCGGATCTGCCACTACACTCATAAGAGTTAGACATATTGTGTCAGTGTGGATCTGGATTGCCGGCTAGATGAGATAGGTTGCCAAGGGGAACAGCTTCCTCACCAGAGTTTTTGATTCGAACGTAGAAGAACTTGACTTGGATAACCGCACTGGAAACCTACCAGCCAATACTTGATTGGGCCTGAGCCTCAGGCAAGGCAGCCTGACCTCCTGAAGCACCTATCAGGAGGTGCTCAGCGGAAAGTCTTAAATCACCCGCGATGTCCTTAGCGGTATCTCGAGAGAGGCTAGCAGACGGCTGGGTGCTAACTGGCGAATTAGCATTATGAAGTGGTTCTTGCACTAATGGTACGGCCGGATTACCGGCAACGGATTTTGGGTTCCGGTGTCAGAAACCTGACTAAGTGAGGAATATGGTTTCACATGACTCAGGATAATGAGTCATAGGTACGTGATTTGTTTCAAATGACTCGCACTTGCGATGTCATTATTATAATGTTATTGGTTGATGTTTTTAACATGACTACGATTGTGGTCATATTATTTATGATTTTTGCACATGACTCAAATTACGAGTCATTGGTTTCACTCATGTGACGTGAATTGCGCACAGGACTTGTTATTTGGATTATGATTGGTTTAGGTATGTTGCGCAGTTGACTTGTTGGAAGTCAGCTGATGGATTTCGCACATGACTCGCTACAAGTTATAAGGTCGTGTGACTCAAGGGTATGAGTCACCAGGGTTAGGATTGTGGGAGGAACGCCTATATAAAAGGGCCGTGACCATCGAGTAGTTACCGAATGTGCCAGGAGTGTTTACTAGGTTCTCCTTTGATGCTCATGCTAGGCCTAGCGTTCTTGACCTTGCTTTTTCAAATATTTTTCTGTCAAGACTGGTGAAGCCAGAGTGGTCCACCCCTCTTCCCTCCACTGGCTCTGATCACGTCCCGTGTTTGATTGTCTTTGATTTTTCACCCTTTCGTCCCCCCCCC
>QOVD01003133.1:0-23023 GCA_003521225.1 Tuber microsphaerosporum | reverse complement strand
AAAAAAAAAGGTTAATAGGAGAGAGATTTCAATAACTCCATATTTATAGTTAGTATTTATTTTGGCAAGAGAATATTACTACCTTCTTTAATAAAACTGTACTAGTATACTTTTTTGCTGGATAAAATTCACCTCAAAACTTACTAGAAATTCATATTAATTATTATAATTAGCAGTTATTAAGGATAAATGGATATTACTATTAAGTTAGGACATACTAAGCTCTTAGTATTTAACATATTTCTTGCCAGAGTTGAGTAATATAAACTGAAGTTAAATATCCAAAACAGTTATATCTGAGATCTTGGTACTTAGGAAAGTGTTATATTCTTATATATAGTATTAAAGTACTTATATTAAATTCCCTGAGTATGTTGACTTGGAGAGTTGGTGATATTGTTGAGAGTAGGCTATTGATAAGTAATTTGAAATTTGTTATTTATTTATCAAAATTTCCACCAATCAACAAATCATAATTACAAGATCAGAAATAGGCTTTGAAGTAGTAATTGTTAAAAAGTAAATATACCTAGCAGTAATTAAGTTTAAATTATTAGAATATTTGAGATAATTAGATTATTTATAGTACTAGTTTAAGAGCAAGTATCAGTATTGACTATAGTTATAACGTCAATTGGAGAAGTAAAAGAAGCAAAAGTTTAGTAATTTGATAGAAGTGGTTAAAAAATGATAATAGAGACTAACTAATAAACTAAATGACATAGTTTGTGTTTACTTCAACAAAAGATTATTAGTAATTTCTCTAATAGGACTGTATGCTTTCTTACTGAAAAAACTTCAAGTAGAATATTAGTTAGTTAAAGTAATATAAACTCAAGTTAAATATGCAAGACTATCATTGTCAGGGGTAGCTGATAACGTAACTGCGATATCGAACTAAGCCTGAGTGTATGTGTACGGAGATTTGTATAAGAAGGCTCGTGGGTGGTTATCTCTCATGAAAAGTAACATGTGATAAAAAGATGATCGAGTAAGATGAGGATTTGTAGCATGATAACTTTTTATATTGATAAGATCTCTTCTCCGGTACTTAATGATTCCTTTAACTATCCGGCAAGACCCTGTCTACTTATAGTATTTCTGAGAGTAATTCTTACTCCTATATTAACAAAGTACCTTCCTGACTTCGTCTTGTATTTATGAATGTGTGAACATCCTTTGACCCTGAAGACTCGCACACCACCTCAGCTAAATCCTTTGCTAAGTTAATTGTCCTTCCAATTACTTGCATTCGATCTCTGCGCTGTATGAACTTAGTCTGTGTATGCAGCCTGGCTCGCTATCATACCAGTTGTTTCTTCCGATCATGTTCTGATCAAGATTTCTCATGCCGGGTAATCATATGCTTACTTCTTACGAAGCTACTTGCATATGTTGGTTGGTCTATCTTTGAAGTACGATAACTTCTTAACCAAGCAATGAAACTTCGCCGTATGACTTCGTACTAATAGAGCGCCAACTCTTATCTAGAAATCAGCGAAAACCTCTCGGTCACATCCCTCGTATCAAGATACAGAGGTTGATTTGCAACCATGACATCGTAATAACTATAATGGCAGTGTGGGTTGAACACATGACCTTCGGATATCACAGCAGTGATTATGCCGTTTAGCCAATGTCGGGACCGCAGGCGTATGATGGCCATATTTTTGAGGTCTGTGCACAGGGGTCTGTACGCTTAGGAGGCCTGTGCACTAGATTCCAGTATTGTTTACATGGGCTTCCAATGTGCCTAACAATCATGTACAAGATCTTGGTACTTGGAGAAGGGTTAGTTTTTTGTATATAGTATACAAGTAGTTTTATTAAATCTTCTAACTATGCTGACAGGTAGTAATATTGTAAAAATTAAGCAATAGATAGGAGATTTAAAATTTATTACTTATCAAAGTTTTGACCAATCAATAAGACATATGTCAGAAGTTCAGTATAGACTTCAAAGTAATAATTGTTTAAGTTTAATAGTAAGCACTGTTGTAATTAAATTAAACTTGTTAGAATGATGAAAATAATTGAATTTCAAATTGTAGTTCAAGAGCAAGTTTTAGTATTGACTGTGGTTATAGTGTCAATCATAGTAGAAAACATATAGTAAAGCTTTTGTGCTAGATAGAAGTTCAAAAAGGGTAATAGAAAGATATACCAATAGAGTATTTTAGATAGTCAGTATTCACTAAAGTAAGAAAACATCAGTATCCTCTCTAATTAGACTGTATTCTCTCTTGCTCAACAAACTTTTATTTGAATATTAATTAGTTAATAGAATTTTATATCAGCTCTTATATTTGATAGTGGTAGATAAAGAATATATTTTACTATTATGTTAAAATATAGTAAACTTTAGGTATTTGGCATATTGGTTAGTAGTAGTTAAGCAATGTAACCTTAAAGTAAGTATACAGAATAGACATATATAATATCATAGACTTTGAGAGAGTATCTTTTTACTTATATATTATAATAGTATTTAAATATTAAAATACTGATAGTAATTACATTACAAACAACACTTGTCCAAAAGCAAGTATTGGTATTTGCTGTAGTTGTAGTATCAATTACAGTAGTAAATGTAGAAAAATTTTTGTACTAA
Source organism: Tuber microsphaerosporum (assembly GCA_003521225.1). Taxonomy (NCBI): domain Eukaryota; kingdom Fungi; phylum Ascomycota; class Pezizomycetes; order Pezizales; family Tuberaceae; genus Tuber; species Tuber microsphaerosporum. The sequence goes on along the minus strand of QOVD01003133.1, from coordinate 20,412 downwards.
ATTAGAGTTGCAAAAGATTAATAGAAGAGCGATTTCAATTCAGAATTCTGTATAAAGAGTATTAAATTCAGCAGGAGAATATACTACTGTTTTATCATATAGAGCTGTATAGTCTCTTACTAAATTAAATTAAATGTCAGTGGGTTAATAGAGATTTATACCAATTGTTATAATTAATAGCAGTGAAGAAAGAATATCTGCAACTATTAGGTTAGAATATAATAAGCTCTAGGTAATTAATATATGAGTTTCTAGTAGTTGAGTAATTTAAACTTAACTTGAATGTGCAAAATAGTTATGTATAAGATTATAGTACTTGAAAAGATAATTATTTTATTATAAATAGTATCAATATGCTGCTAATACTGCAATTATCTTTCCTGTTCAACATTTTGTAATAGAAACTTAGTTTGTTACTAAGAAACTGGTGGTTATTTTATTCTTACTACTTACTTAAATTTCTTCTTTACTAGTTAATATTATTGACATAAGTTAGCATTTGACACAGTTAAATAATAAGAATCTTAATTTTTTTCAAGTTAACAGAATTCTAAAAGAGCTTATATAACAGATACCATTATGTTAGGCACATTGGAAGCCTATATATGAAATACTGCAATCTAGCGCACAGACCCCTGCGCACAGGCCTCAAAAATATGGCTATCATACCCCTGCGGCCCCGACGTTAAGACACTACGTTTGCTGCAGCACCTGTGGTAGTTGCGCTTGCACTCAGAAAGTCCCCTCCAGGAACCACTCACAATAACACCATATACGTCGCGGCCGTCCGTCCGACTGGATGCTGTTCGCAGGATATATGAGAAGGGAACCTAGCGAAAATTATGCAAGTGGTTCGAACCAAATCGGTCAACGTCGCATAAAGCTATAGGCCTTCAAAGTCAAGTAAGCTGAAGGAAACAAAAGAATGGACGCTTGAGCGAAATCCTTCTATGAGAGAGTTAGACTCTAGTATGCATAGTGGAAACCAACGGTCCCACTCAGAGCCAGTCAGTAAGGGAGAGGCACTGCGCGCAATTAGCCATAGGTGCGATTGTGGGCAAGAGTTATCCTGAAACCTGACGCTTATGCAGCCTAAGAACTCATACGCGTTGAATGGTCTGACGACCAAGAAGTTGGCCACTTCTTACATGGCTCGGTGAAGAAAGTTATAGTGCTAGCACCTATTGGGCTACGAGAACTCTGCACACCTATCGTTGAAGGGAATAACACACCCTCACGATTAGATGAATAGTGTATGTCTTCATAATGCTAAGCAAGTAGTCGAACAGTTGTCAGGGTCAGAGAGTGTTCGCACTTTTTAGTTAGTAGTTATTAGTTAGCCCGCGAATACTCTGACGCGGAATATAAATATCGAAGTACCTCCCTTGCTACAAGAAATCAAAAAAGCACCGGAGAAGAGATCTTATCAATATAAAAAGTTATCATGCTACAAATCTTTATCTTACTCGATTATCCTTTTTGCCCCCATCAATTACTTCTCACGAGAGATAGTTACCCACGAGCCTTCTTAGACAAATCTCCAAAGACACCTACCCAGGCTTAGTCCGATATTATAGTCCCACTATCGGATACTCCTAACACATTAGTCCTAGCAGTGATTTCAATATTAGTATTGATTGCAAATGTAGAAGTTGAGGTTCTAATAACAGTTATTATAATAGTTGATAAAATTAAAGTTATTTAAGTTGAGTATTGAATTCCAACTAGTAGCACATCTGATTAGTACTTTATTAAAAGGATGAATCCTTCCAGATTCCCAATTCTCTAACTTGATAAACTGGAATATTAGTTAATTGTAGTATCAGCCCTAATCTGCTATGTTAGAGGAAGAATCAGTTTTTTTTGGATTAGTCAAATACTGGCAAGATCTAAGGATTTTCTATGATAATTGATACCTGTTGATTTGAAATTAGCTTTAAGTTAATAACTGCTTTGTGATATTCTTAATGTATATAAGTTAGTAAATATATTGCTAGTGTATACTAGTAAGAAATTAATTAAATTAGGAGAATTTGACAAGATTTAACTTACAAAACTTTATCTCACAAATGGAGTTTTCAAAGAATAGTAAGAATCTTATATCTAGTCATTGATTTTTAAGTTATAAGTGAGTCATAATTTGCAATTGGTAAAATAATAAAACAACTAGTAATAAAGAAGTAAAGAATGAACAGGAAGAGTAAGCCAGGCAGTACTGATAATTCTGAATATCTATTATGTTAGATTATACTTAGTACATTTGCTTTAGCAGCAGAATTTCTCCTAAACCAGAATTTGAATTCCTTATTAGAAAAAGGACAATAATTAATACTATTTGCTCTATAATATATTCTTATTTGTAGTATTAATTTTTGAATTCGGAATTTGCAATAAAAATGCTTTTCCTGTATATAGTCTTAGCCAATATTTTTGTACTCATAAGCCTGTGACTGTTTTTATCTTGTATATAGCATACAATGCTATTATTAAATTTCCTATTAGAATTAAGAGTTAGTAATATAGAAATAACTCAAATAGTAGAGTGTATTTGTTTCAACTAACTTAAATTTCCACCAACCAAGAATAAGTTAGGATATAGTTTAAAAGAAAGATAAGTAATAATATACTAATCTATTTTGATTGTTTGAATACTAGAGAAAATGCTGTAACTGATCCTACTATGAGCAGTACAAGAATAGGTATTAGTATCAGTATCGGTTGTGGATGTGGAAGCTGACTTAACAAATATTCTATTATAGTAATATTTGATAAATTTGAGGTAGTTAAAATTAAGAAGTAACTTTCAATAGGCTAGACATAGTTTGGACTGGTGCTATAATATACACTTTTAGTATATTCTAGTTAATTTATAGAGATTTCAACACTAACAAGTTATTATAGAAAGTTAAGATATTAGTATAAGTGTTTGTTGAAGTGAATTTGTAGTTATAAATTTGAGTTAAAGTTGATATGTTTTGCAAGATATTATCTATAAATCTTAGTTAGTAAAATTATCCTGAGAACTTGTGAGAATCTGACTATATTAGGAGAATTCAGAAGGATATAACATACAAATTCAAATTCCACACTCATGGAACTTGGTTAGAGTGATATCAGTGAGCCATGTGTATTAATTGATATTGCATTTCAAGTTGCAAGTTGAAATGTAAGATTAAAGTAAAAAGAGAAAGGAGACTTGGTCGATATTCCTGGGAGAATTTTTCCCCAGGAATTGTAATATAAATAAGTATAAATAGTGTCCTCAGATACAATATCTTGTGGAAGAAGGAAGGAAATTGGCATGATATTATGCCACTTCCTTTAAGTTTATTATGCATTCTTATTAGTATTCTTAATATTTGTATCAGAATCTGCAGTCAAAATACTTTTCCTGCCAGTGTATTTAGTCTTGCTAGCATGAAGGAAGAATTAATCCTTATTCTTAATATTTATATCAGAATTTGCAATAAAGATACTTGTCCTGATTATTCTCTTACCAGTGTTATGGAGAAGTATCAGGTGGAAAATTGAGACCAGTTGTTCAGCTGTACTGTTAGTGACTTGATATTAATATGGGAAACAACTCCCTCCAGCTACTCTCACTTGAGATTTTCTACCTTAAGAGTATTATAAAGTGAGCAAACAGTTGTAGTTTTGCACTTTAATGTAGTTAGCCTGATTCATATAAAAAGTAAATAAACGGAACAAAGGGAGGAGAGGACTCAGAGAAAAATAATAATAAATTATTGAATATCATTGCTTCAATATTTTTGTAAAGGCAGGTAGGCTTAGGCGGACTGTTGATGTTTCCTGATCAATTAGCAGTTAGTCCTGTGCAAGATCAGACAACAGTTTCTACTCAGGGAACCAAACCAGGATTGATAGATAGCCGTGTCAGAGCCAGCGGGCATGAGGGTAGAGAGAAGAGACAAGAGAAAAGAAGAGAGAGAAGTGAAATGAATTGTCATTGCAGCAATTCCTTCCGCTGGTAATGTCCAGAAAGAGCTTCTTCTTGCTGTCTCTGGATGAGGATGTCAATCGCAAGAAAGAAAGGTCGGAGAGGGGGGTCCTTTATGCACTTCCCGAAAGCCCACTCGCACAAACAGTCCTCACAGCCAACAGTCACCTTCGACCCGCACTCACTTTCGCTGGGCAGTCGCCTCGCGCACCCTACGAAAACCCAGCCACAGATAGGGAATCCAAAAGAGGGCTTACGGCGAAAAAAGAAGACACGACTCTGTCTCTGGGGTAAGGAGGGTGTCATTACAACACTCTCGCACCACCGCCCACGATAATTATTAGAGAGCTTGCGAAAAGACTCTGGATGTGAGGCAAATATGGTTCCGGACCAACTAGATAGTTAGGATTTGACTCCGTATGCGAAATCGCAAGGTCCCTAATACCAGACGAATTCTTGTGTTGGACTCAGGCCCGGCCGAGCATTCGAAACTGGGTTGAGTTAGTGGGGGGATTTGAAGTTTCCACTGCGCTAACGGCGAACAGTCGCATTTCGCAGGCTCTCCCCTGATCTTCAGTTTACCGGCCGGAATATAGAGTCTTGTCGGTTGGGTGGTATGTCCTTTAGGCGGGCATCCAGATGGTGCACGTTCGAGCGCTAAGAAATATCTATCAACCCTGCATGATTAGCTCTTGAGGAAGACATTCCCGATTACTCTAATCATTTACTCCGAACGGCATGATTTTTAAAACAAAGATATAGATTTGGGGTTCTGTGGGTTAGCTCAGTATTTCATCTGTATCAGTAGGAGGACTTAGAATACACCATCTGGGTACCCAGACTCCCGCCCCAACATACCTGCTGAATCGACATACCACCCGACACGACTATACCTTGAAGTGCTGATACTTGTCGAATTTCCCTACACCCCACTAAGTTGCTAGTGAGTAATACTAATGCTAACTCAATACTGGAATAGCTTACCTGCCGTCAGTCTGCACATACCAACCGACTCTCGAGATTCGACCCGCCACCGGAATACACTACCGCAAGAACTCGAACATGGTGTCAGAAGCGATAGGAAGAATTGTGTAACCCCCCCCGGCAACTGAGTGGCTTGCGTGCAAATCTTCAGTCCACCGTGGTCCTAAACTTCAAAAGAGGCCAGCTGACTGCCTTTTGCCAATTAAAGAAAACAAGAAAAGAAAAGAAAAATCAAAGTGGGGGGTTACGTACTGATCCTCCACAGTCTCTGGCCCCATAATCGAACCTCGTGCTAAGACGTCCCAAACTCCCTCTCTAGATGGAGGGGTGAAAGCACTGCGAAAACTAGCCACCTCGCCAGCTTAAGAGAATAATAAAAAAGCGAAAAAAGGTCCGGCATCTACCGCCAAAGGCAACTCCAAAGCCCTCGGGCGAGGCTCAGTTATTCTGGTTCATACTATATACCTGAAAAGGTGGTAATCGTGCAGGCGATTAAAACTGAGAAGGCGCCGAGCGGAGAGCATGATTGAACTCGCCATAGCAAAGTACTAGCACCTCACGAGTATTGTACTCTTAGGATTCAAGGAAACGAGGAAAGATAAAAAGAGAAGCCAAGAACGGCAAGAAAACACAAGTGATCAACAATTAGCTAGCTCAAACATGCCAGCAATAAGATCCGAAAAGCCCAGGAGGGATGAATTATTACGGCCGAAAAAGAGCAGTTTCCTATGATAGCTAACGGATAGTGAATATGCACTGCTAATCCGAGCGAAGGTCTAGTGCCTCCTGGCGGCTGGCTGCTGGCGGGATTTGGAAGTAGGTCGATCCAGTATCGTATCGTACCGTTGAACTCTAGCCAGGCCCGCGTGATCTCCCATGACCCACCGGCAAACCCCTCGGCTCCTATAAAGCTCACCACAGCTGACAGAGTCTCGTGCGCCTCGACCGACTCTTGTGAACTTATCTACGTTGCATGGATATGAGGGTTTTGAACAAGAGACTGAACTCTATACACCATGACACCAGCCCAATGGTACAAGAGTAATTGGATCAACCTTTCTCGGTTTTGGAGTACAGTACACGGTATTTAGAAGTGCGGACACTGACAGTCCGTCGTTCGGGAGTTTTGCTAGTGGTTGGTGGCGAGGAAAGCTAATAGGAGAAACACTATTAATTACGAAGCTCCAACCACCTAGAGCACGTTCTAGCATTTACCACAAACCTTGAGTTTGAACCTTTTCAATATTACACTAAGGGGTTCGTACAAGGTTTTCCCGGATCCAGTCAGTAACCTAGGGTCGTGCGAGGCTTCAAGCACCTACTGATGCTATGTAGACAAAAAAACGCTTGAAAAAAAAGGGACTGAGAAACAGCAATACGGGTATCAGTGATTTCGAGAATCTATTATTTACAAAGGCCGCAAGGAATCAAGTCTTCGGGATCCTCCAACTACCTCCTTCATACTCCACTTTTCCTTCCGATTTCATTCGAGACAAGAATTCCCTCAACTCCTCTTGTCCCCAAGAAAACCCTCCAGGAACTAGCCCGAGCATCATCGAAATCCTCTCGAGAGGCATAGTTCCACCATTGGTCAACATTCCGACCACGAATTGCTCGACAATCACCCTTTCTCGCTTCTTTTCGTCAGTGACTTCCTCTTCTTCCTCCGCTGCAGCAACACCTGCCTGAGGAGGGGTGTTGGCTTCGAGGTCTTCGAGGTTCTCTATTACAGTGTAGACGCCGTTGCTAATTTCTTTAAGGACTTCCTTGCTTTGCCAGAATTGGAGTGCCTTCTTGACCAGGGATTCCTCCATTTTAAGGTTGTCGGCTAACTGCGGGATGGTCCATTTATCAGATCGTTCCTCCTCATCAAATTGGTGGATGACCGCTGCTTGCCAAGTTGTGGCATCAGGTACCTGAACCACTCTGTCTTCGAGCTCAAGCTCTACCTCCACCGTTCCCATCGTCTGCAGCCAAGTGAGCTTCCGCTTTTTCCTAAGGGTTTCAAACCCTCGCTCGTAGCGTTCCTGCAGCTCTCTGATTTCTATAGGGGCATGAAACCCATCCTCTTTCATTGTTGGCCAGAACAGTCTGCTAAGGATTTTAGTGTGAATTTCTGGGAAGTCTTCCATATTCAGGTGTTCCTCGGCCCGGATGTGTGCGTCCGATCGCTTAGAATCTACAATGTCTTTAAGCATGACGTCGCAGCCTTGCATTGTTGTTTCGCCGAACCGAATTTTAAGGAGCTCGATTGTGCGGGTTTCCTTTTCAAAAAGCCATTCATCGCTACCGAGAAGCCTACTCGATAGTACTGTTGCTACTTCTTTCGTCCAGACTTCCTTGCTCTCCCATAGTGAGATCAAGCTTCCAACTACATCGAGACCTTTGCTTCTTCGGAACTCAGGGCCTGCGTCAACTGGGTCGGGCGCCCAAGACAAGTCGTCGTAATCAAGTTCTTCAAGCCCTCCACCCTGTTGGGTCGCCGGAATACCCTTTCCAAGTTCCTGAGCAAGTTCTGAGAGATCTTCGGCATCTTCTGATCCGTCGGTTAGCGACTCGGACATTATCCCTCTCACTATTACACGGACAGTGTCATCTCGTTCTCGGAGATACCGCCGAATACCCCGCGAAACCCGATCGAGTAAGACACCACGAGGATCCAGAACGGTGAAGGCACGGATCAAAGAGATATAAGCCCGGAGTATATCGGAAGTTGCGGCTGCCGGATGTAGGAGGCGAGTAGACAAAGCAGATGTGAAAGTCGTCGTTAGGTGTAGACGGGTCTGTGGTGATATAATATAGGACTTTAAATCCTCGACGCCTCCAAGACTTTCTGGCCACTCTACGACGATGTCAAACAGTTCACCGACTCTCAGCCGACCGAGCCTACCAACAGCAATGCGTTTCCAACTCTCCAAGTCTTCCTTCCTTCGTTTGATATCATCCTCTCCTACACCCGCCCCAGCATCTACCTCCATCGCCCCCTTCTTCCGGTTATCAAGACTTTGACGACTAGCCCTGAAACTCTCCCGGGGGCTTAGTTTTTTAAGCCTGGCAGCCCAGGCTTCGGGAGAATTCACCGATTTGGAGGAAAATAAGACATCCAGAACCAATTGTCCAAGGACATGCTCTACCCAGCGGTTCAAGTCTTCGCCAACCTTAGAAGGTGTTTCCCAAACTCCAGCAAAGTGAGTGTTTATGTAGGTGGTCAAGAGAGTATTGATAACCTGCATGGAAATCTATTAGCACCTAATAATGTCCAATGGGCTCGTGGCCGATCTTTACCTCTGCAAATACTCTTTCTCCTCTCCGACCGCCACCGCCAACACCCAGCTTTTCCATGGCTGCCCAAATCTCCAGGACCTTCTTTCGAGCCTTTTCTCTCGGCTTTTCCTCTTTCCGCTTTTTCCTCTTTTCCTCAGCTTTTTCTTCAGCCCTCTGCCTATACACACCGAACTCATCAATTCCATCCATATCTCTGGGGTTACCAATTGCGACCCCGTCATCATCGACAACGATATCTCCATCAAGGTCAGTTTCGGTAGCAAAGCTTTGCTGACTTAACCTCACACCGTGATATATATCCTCATCTCCACTCATACTCTCGCCCCCTGCCTCATCGTCAAGTACCGTGTCATCGTCATCATCACCATCACCATCTCCGGGCAATCCCACCGCTGTCCCACACAACTCCAAAAAATTCTCGTAGACAAGCTTGTTCCAAGCGGGATCAGGTAATGAATAAGAAATAATAGAATTTAACGACCTAATGAACGCCTGGACCTTTGAGTCATCGCTTTCGTCCCAGCTGTCCAGGTTCCTCCGTGCCCTCCCTTTCTTCTTCTCTGGAATAATGTAGGTTCTCAAACGAAATAGATAAATGCTCTGAGCGGTAGTCAATCGGCCTAGTATTTCTTCCAACAAACGTGGGCCGTCTCTGTATTCCGCTGGAATCGATATTTCAGGACGAACGTGAGCTAGAAAGTGCCGTCGGACTTCGCAAGTATACCATTCCAAGAGGCTTGTTTCAGGGGTTACATCTTCTGCATGACGAATCGTCAGATATCGGATTGCTTCCGCCACATCTCTCGCCGGATCTTGGTGTGCTTGCACATATTCTCTAAGGCTACCTGGGAAGGGATCTACAGGGAAGGAGAGGTATGTTGTCGCCAGGTGCCACGCCCTAGACTCCTTGGCGAATATAGCTGCTGGACTAGGGGCAAGTGATACGGGGGCTGGAGAGAGTGCAATATTGGGGTGATGCCGAGTGTTATAGCCGTGGGAGAGGGTAGGCGTTTGTGCTGGTTGTGATGGTTGTGATGGTGGGGCCACAAATGAGGATGTAGGGGTGGCTAGAGGTGTCGGTAAGGTGGAGGATGCTGAAGGCGGGAATACAGACTCGAAGATTCGTTTTCGACCTTGTGGATAGGGAATTGGATGTTGAGATAAAAAAGTCGCCATGTTTGTTGATTGTTTGCTCGAATTGGGAAAGTAGGTCTTTGGGGAAGTCGCGATGCGGGGGGGACGCGTTCTTAATGTTCCGTGAGCTCGTGATTGCGAGAACCCTAACCCTGCAACCCCACTTCAAGTAAATTTAGCTTCAGGGGGCTCTTATCGGAGCCATTGCGCGCCAGTTTTTCCAACACATGTACTGTACCATGCACTGGCAGCAAACCTTTCTAATGCCATTTAGTCTATCATCCGAAAAGTGACAGAATTGGCCTGCCTTTGGCCCTTTCCGAAACGTCGAAGAAAAATTCAAAAAATAAACTGAAAGAAGAAAGGCAAATGTAGCGAATGGTGAGTTTTTTTTTTTTTTTTCACTGCTAGAAATGATTTTCATGTGTCTGTCTGGCCTCACTTAGAAGTGGTGTGTTTTGGGTGGCAGGTTGCAGCAAGAACTCCAGGAAAATCACTGAAAGCTTTACCTAAGAGGCTCAAGAGTTGTAGGAAAAATTAGAAAGCACCATATCTGAAGGCCCCGAGTCATTCCCAAGCTCTCCCGAAAACCCCCCCAAACTTATTTGGCCTTTTTGAGGAATAAAAAAACTGCTGATAGTCTGTATATATTTTGCCCTTCACTGCTGTACGAAACCTATTAGATAGTGTTTAATATCGCACATTTATCCCATATATGCCTAACCGGTGTCCCCTAGCTATGTTGCGGGCGAGGACGATATCCGAAAGATATGCACGAGAATGCATGGTATGGAAAAGGTTTAACCTTCACAATTTCACAGTTCAAAAAACTTACCCTCGTCGCATCGCGAGCTATCCATCGCATCATAATTGTCAAAGATTTTGTATTCCTTCCTTTCCTCCAAAGAGTTGAAAGAAAAAGAAAAAGAGAAAAGGCATCACCCCACCCACTTCCCTATTGCTGATTTGCGACCATAGCAGCAGTATAGACATCAATCTGCCCCATGATGTCCCTGTGCCTCGGCTCCCATCCCAAATAAGTCCTAGCCCGGTCACTGCTAGTGTTGAACTGGGTGAGAATCGCGTGCTCAAGCGTTGCCAAAGGGCCTTCCGGGTCCCTATAAATGATAGCTCCCGTGAACCCCATATGCTTCGCCGCAGCCTCAATGATATCCGTGTAGGATTCGTGTTGAGCTGTGATATCAAAGACCGGGTAAGACAAAGCCCCCACATACGATATCTACATAGAGTCAGCAACCTCTAAAATTGAAAAAATTAAAATTAAAAAAACAAAGAGCTACCTACCTTTTCGACAACTTTAAGCGTAAAATCAGCTGCATCGTCTTTATGTATCACTGGGAGCTCGATTTTTCTCCCCAGAACCCTCGCTTCAGAAGCACCACCTTTAACCGCCAGAGTTATCGGGGCTAGAAGCATCGAAAAAATACTACCACTACCGCCATAAATCATCGTTGGTCTAATGACTACAGCATCCAAAACATCACCTGAACTCAATAGTTCGTTCTCCACGGCCGGCCTCCAAGCCACCATCTCAACAGGAGTTGGAGCAGTCAATTCATTCACGATATCCCTCGCATCCGGCTGGTCTCCGTGAACCCATGATCCGGAGAACAAAATGAAGCCAAGCTTTGGTCCCCGTTTAAGTCCTTTCAAACGAGCTTCTCCCAATCTTTTGGCTTCCGTGAATACTTTGCTCACGTTTTGGTGGACATTAGACGAATCAATAACTACGTCTATCCCCTCGGATTCAATTACGAAGGTCCAGGAGGAAGGTTGAAGGATATCGCCTATAATGGGGGTGATTTCGTGCTTGGCTAGGTTGAGGCCCTTGGTAGGGTCGCGGACAAGACCATAGACACGATGGCCATTGCGACGAAGAGCAAGAGCGACCGCGACTGTGGGCAGTAAGTTAGATATAGCACTTAAAAGAAAAGAATAAAACTCACAGCCAATGAAGCCGGATGCTCCGAGAATGAAAACCTTAACCATTTTAACAAATTCGTCGGATTTATTGAGTTGTCGGAACAGGGGAATAACGTGGAAGGCGGATGCGTGAATTTAATTCAGAGAGAATTTGTCAGGTGAAGAGGGGCCAAACACAGTTATAACTGTACTGTACAGCACGCACCTCTTTTTTTATTAACTCCTACCAATTGCTCTGATACCCGACATCAGGCCGCTGTGACTTGGCAATAGTTTCGCTTCTGGCACAATGCAGTACTAATAAGTCACGACGTCATCCTGCAGCAACCACTCCCTGCCGAGCCCCCAACCAACTCTGGAATGGTCGTACCCTCCGGCATTCAGGACAGCGAGATGGCGAATCACAAATTCCTCAGAGAAGGTCTGTAGAGATAGTCTATTAGCGGGAAAAAAGGCCCTCTATCGCCTACCCTTGGGAGGGCAACTTGCGGAGTTTGTGGGGGCAAAAGGGGGTTTGAGCATAGATTCTCACTCGGAGATACCAGGTACTCGTAAGTGTGACATCATACAAATGCACTCAGAAAGTTATGTTGCAACGCTACGCTGATGGGAGCACAGTACTCGAGGAGAGGAGAGGACCATCTACCCGCACGGAATTTAAGTCGGAGTTGGTCAAGGCAAAAAGCTATAAAATCCGCAAGCCGCAGGAAAATTTTTTTAGGGGGGGTTCACAGTATTGCGACCCTAAAAATTCTTAATTGTCCAAGTGAAGCTGAAAAAAACTTGACTTCATGTTTTATAGAAAATGTAGTAGTTATTGGCTATGGTAGCAAAATAAGAGTAGCGGATGCAGTATTTTATACCAGTAGGTTGTGTTAAAATTAAACACCAATCACAACCCACCTAGTACGGGAGTTATTGGGATTTGGTAGTTTCTGATTTTGCATTCCAGTAGAAAAAAATCAGCGATGTTAAACCACCTTAAACTTTAGGCACTTTTGGAAAGAACGTACTACCCGGCGTATCACAAAAATCAGGATTTTTCCACTCTCATAGTTTCTATTTTTTTTTATTTTTTATTTTATAGAAACCAAGTTGATGATAGAATGAATCGCTTTGAGGCACTATGCTTTTGTTCTTTCTATAGAAAGTTAGCAAAGAGTCTTATATACAAGTACTGTACTAAATAGAATTCACAACTAAATTAGAGCTACTAGTACAATGTGTTCAAGTATAGGATACTTGCTATCTCCCATAGTATGGCAGGACCTCTTTTATCAAACTCCATGAAATTAAATGAGTTCTAGTAGCTGTATGACACTTATTTTATATCTGGTTACATTGATGCTTGTTATAAAATTATTTATACTTAGGAAAGGAGAGCTCAACTGAACCATTTGTGGGCCCGAAAAATAATTAGCCCTTAAGTTAACCTAATATTATAGTCTGCCGCTCTCTTTCAAAGAATACAAAGGGGCTCGAGATAGAAAATCAAACCCCAATTCAAATTCTATTTAGCCCACCAGTTCAACAAGCTTTTCTCACAAGTATAAAGCCTCTAGCCTTATTTCCCTCTTGCTTTCCCCCCCGCCTACTGAAAAAGTAGACAACACTTCCTCAGTTTCTGCAACAGAGAACCCTCCGTCATAGCTTCAACTTTGTCTACTTTTGATATCCGTCTGCTAAGCAGAATATATCCGAAGATGTCGACACTATTTGATAGCTCCATCGAGCAGGGCCACTCCGATAACAACTTGGGCACCCCAAGCGTTACAACCATCGAGTTGGGGCAAAATGCTGTGTCCTCCCTGGAGCTTTCCGTCAATTTTGAAAATTCGGAAATTTCTTTGACTATCGTCCATAAGCCCGCTTTAGAACAGCCTGTTATGACAACCAGGACCCGGAGTGCAAGTTTTTCAGACAGCCAACATGAATTGGAATCGCTCTCCTTAGAGGAAAACTTTTCTAATGCTGTTGATCCGGAACATTTCCCCAAAAGTGTCCCGGCAGCTGAGGTGGTTTTGAAATCAGATTCGAATGATGAAGAGGAAGAGGCTGGTAACAATAGGAAGGATAAGGAGAAGGGCACTGGATCGGAGTGTCAAGAAAGCTCTCAAGAAACTCCTGCAAGCTCTGACGAGGATGACATTACGGAGCCCCTAGCTGTAACCCTTGTCCGCCGTGCTTTTATCAACACTTTCGAGGTCAGGACCAGCCCGGCAAACATTTCTCCTCTTTCTCAATTCCAACCTTCCCCCAACCAAGATGAGTACATGGCATCAACCACCAATCACGTACAACTCTCCTTCTTCAAAGCGCCAGAACCTGCTTATGTTCTTCACGAAACCGAAGACGGAGTAACCGTGAACTTAACCAAAGATATCTCGCTCAAATTCTTCTCCGTAGCATCTGAGGAGATCGAAGACGCACTTGAGAAGCTTCCAACCATTGCTCCAAAGCTAAGGTACCTAATTGAAAAGGCTAAGGAGGAATTGAGTCAAGCAGTTGATTCCGTCATGTGGGATCTTTCCGGGAAAAAGTTAGATGAGATCCCCGAACCGCAGGAAATGGAGGATGAGAGCGAGAAGAGGTATGTTTCAGTCGCTCCCAGTACTGCAACCCTATTGGAGCTGACTTTTTGAATTGGGATAAAAGGAGTACCGTTGCAGACTTGGATGTTCAAGTGAAGTTTACCGTTACGGCTACTTGCCTTGGGGAGAAGATCGCGGAGATGGCCTTGTAGGTGTATTGTATGAAAGGCTTGGAGTCTGTTATCCTGCGCTTAGTGGACCTTTTTAGTTGTCATCTATTCTAGATGTTTGCGAATGCAATTCTATACACTTAGTTTCATTTCCTTAAGAGCCCTAAAGTTACAACCATATGTGAGATACGAGGTGGATAAAGGAAGTTATCGATTCCTATACTTCCCAAGTTGGGGAAATTCCTCGAAGCGCATAGTCAACCCACCCCTCAATGAGAGTGCGCGCGTAGCAATGAGCGATAGCTTGTAGCGGGGGTGATAGATTCAGATGGGCAAATAGATTGTCCGGCTAAAACTTATTAAACACAAAAGGAAGCAAGCTATATATGAACGCGAGAGAATCCAGCTTGTCCGCCCTTGTCACCCACACTGTCTTAACCGGACACACTCATTTCAAAACGTCAGAAAAAGATCAACAAAGAAACAATAAGGGGAACAAAGAGAGGTAAAATAGAACATCCGTGAAGTTTAACTGAGGGCCTAGCCTAAGAGCAGAATAAGGACTTGAGCAAGGTATCCAAGAACGCAGGGTAGTGCTTCTATCAACAAGATACAGCCGAGAATACTCTGGAGGATGAAAGAGAAAAAAAAGATACGAGGAAAGAGGGGGGAAGAAGAAAGCGAGGTTTAATGGATCTATCCTATCTAATCCAGGAGTGAGAAGGGCCCCCAAGATGCAAAGAGCAAGTGAAAAATAAAAGCGGCACAAAGAATGAAAGAATTCTCCTCTTGTGGGAAGAGAGTACGATCTAGCATAGTAGACCAGAGAAGTCCTACTGTAGTGTTCTAAATTGAGGTAAAAGTGAAACAAAAGCATACGAGGCGGGTAGTAGATGCGACTTGCTTGACTTTCTAGGTGGGGTAAGCAGGTCCCTTAGATATTAGGAAACCCCATGGATATCGCGCTACCGTTACGGCAGATAGACTACCATTAGTGGCGGGCTAGACGACCATATCTAACGATTCACTCGAGTGATACCTTATGCAGCAGTTTCTCCTAGGAATGAGGGGACAATATCTTTGTTAATTAAAACATGACTAACCAGCAATGCTACTATAGTGCGGTAGGTAAGCGAAGGATACTTGACGCAATAAATCGCGGGAACTTTTGTTGCGAATTCCCCTATGAGTATTTCTCTAGTGGACGGAAGCTGGACTACAGTGTATCCCGTTAGACAGCACTTCTCAGCACGAGGCGATTCAGTCCCAATGGTTACACGGGAAGTCTGCGATTTACCTCATGCATGATTTCCTCGATGCCGTTGACTCATCCCAAATACCGGTACCCGAGCGAGCAGCACCGACGCTTAGCCTGAGTATTTCTGAGCACCTTGGCGCGATCAATAGTGCACCATATAAACCGCTGCCCGGGTGTGACTGACACCGATGTGCAAGCATGAGATCCGCCTTTCTCGACGTTCAGCGTAAAGACAACCAGCAAATCGCCATACTACGATACTAGAGAACCATGTCGTTGCTCGATTTGCCGAACGAATTAGTTCTCATGATATCCGCCCACCTGGAGACACCCGAGCTGAATTCTTTGCTTAAAACAAACCGCCGTTTTATAGCTCTCCTTAATCAAGATCTGTGGGACCGCGTCTTGGCCCTGCCTGCGCCCATGGCTTGGAATGCATTGCTTCATGCGGTCCGCTCTCACAACCGTGTGGGGCTTCAAAGACTCCTAGCACGTGGGGTTAACGACCAGATAGGGGAAACGTTATGGATCGATATCATCAATCGCGTAGCAGTAGACGAGAGCGGCGAGTATCTGAGGACACTGCTGGACTGTGGCGTTGACCCTAACATAAAATATTCCGATTCCTTGACGATATTGTCACGTGCGGCTGCAGCGGGTTGCGTGAGTGTAGTTCAATTACTCATCGCCAGGAACGACATCGACGTGAACGTGCTGGACAAGGCTGGAAACGGGCCGCTCAGCCTAGCAGCCCGGAGCGGACATAAAGAGGTCGTGGGGCTTCTCTTGGGCCATGCAGATATTAGCATCAATTCGACAGACCATCTCTCCCGAACAGCATTATTGCACGCAGTCTCAAATAGCAAGACTGAGGTTATCGAGGTTTTACTGGCCAATCCACATCTAGAGCTTAATATCCCAGACGTTTATAACTGTACCACATTGTACTGGGCGTGTAGGGCTGGCCTCTCAGATATGGTTCGACTTCTCTTAGCCGACAAACGAACGGATTACAACGGCGATGCCGTCAATCCTACACCATTAGAAATAGCGGCTTCGAATAGGCACGCAGAAATTGTACGAATCCTTTTGGAACTCGATAGTATTGAAGTCAATAAACGCTGGCCATTATATTCCGCCGTCAATTCTGAGGCGGAAGAGGTAGTGAAGCTACTGTTGGATGACGAGAGGATTGACGGCAATCGGGGCCCTGAAGGAGACACGCCCCTTGGGCTGGCAACCCGTGGGCGACGCATACCGATAATACGGCTTCTCTTAGGTAGGAAAGATGTCCTTGTTAACATCACAGCAAGCAACGGGGAAACACCATTATGTGCTATGGCGTCTGAGGGAAATGGGCCCCTTGTGCAGTTTCTCCTCGCCCACCCAGGCATCGACGTTAACTTAGTGGATTACCACGGATATACACCGCTAATTTCAGCAATCACGGGAGGAAAATTCGAGGTGGTGAAGCTCCTACTAGATGATGGACGAGCTGACGTCAATTTTCCCTACGGAACTGAACACCAAACACCGCTATATTGGGCGGTCGCCCAGGAGCATTGCGCGATAGTGCGTCTCTTATTAAGTGATCCCCGGGTCAGAGTTAACACCATCGTCGACGCCAATATCAACACGATGAAGCACGACCTGGAAATGTTGGTAAACCTTGCAATCCATCAACAAACAGGAGCGGTGGTTCCAGTCCCTCTGGACGAATATGGATCCAACGTCAATGCGAGAACCGCTAGACACTGGGCGCCGGCGCGTATCTTGGTGCGTACTGGAGACTATAGTGTGATGTCGTTTCGATTTAGTCGTCAAGACATCAGAGGCCCCCACAGCACGGCCCCAACATACAGCAGCACCCCCTTGATTGAAGCGGCCATCCGTGTGCTTGGCAGGATCTTTCAAATGCTCCTCGACAACACAGATATCAAGGTCAACCAAGCATATGTGCCGTGCCATACACCGGTATACCACACAAAATTTAGCCTACAGGGCGAGACTGTGCACTTTCTTCTGGCGGATGAGAGAGTCGATATATCTCTTCCGCACAACTCTACTAACTGGACTCTGCACGATCAGGCTATGCAGGGAAAACTTCAAATGACTGCACTGATTATAACAGATATCGGAGGCCATTGAAAATAAGTCGGTTCCCATTCAACGCATTGGTAGATCAACGAAGTCACTCAGATTGGTGGCGTTCACCTTACTAATTTCCTCCCGTGTATTAGACGAGATAGATGGGTAGGAGGCCATTCGGAAGCTAGCCCGAGGCGAAGGCCAAAGATTTCCACTATCAGGCAGATACCAGTTATTACGAGTTTTTGGAAGGTTTGGGAAAATTTTAGGAGTAGTGATCTTATTTTCCTTAGCTTATCTCCTTTTTTTTAAAAAAAAAACAAAAAAAAACACTTGATGTATTCTTCAACTTTTATCGGTTTCCACCAACTTACCCATTCTTTCCTCCAAACTCCCCTCCTTTCTAACCCCGTGCCTGGGCTTCCTATTAATGAAATTATATATGTGTGGGTTCTTAAATATACATGACGTTCGCTAGGCGCCACTACCGTAGGAACTTCATAGCAGAGAGCGGGCCTTTGGAGATATAGCTTTACCTGCGCATCCCTCCATACTAAAGCATTTCGCGCGAGGACCAAAAGCAGAACATCACTGCGTAGACCCTTCTCAATAAACCATACCGTACTCGTGCCTCCGAGCCAAGAATTGGCACCTCTTTTGGAATAGTGCCTGCCGACCGATAAAAAGTAAAGCGTTGAAGCTGCTTTCTGAATCGTGCATATTCGAGTACTCGAGGATTGGTGTACACTCGCGTTTGAAAAGTCCTCGTAACATTGGACTATTAGGAGTTGAGCCTGTTGAATTGAAGTAAAGAGGTTGATTGACGGATGGTAATAGTACGCACAAGTAGGTGGTGCTTCTCTATGAGTGTTTGTTGTACGCTCTTTTGTGTATGATGCTGCTAATAAGGGTACCCGGAATGGGTGATGATGTTATTGGTGTTGTGCTGTGCCTTTCAACGACATTGTCATTGTATAGGTAGCATCCCCTTATTGCGTTGTGAAGATGAAATAAGGGAAAGAGTAAGGAGGATGGAGGTGGGATTATTGAGAGGATTGGAGATATGGGAAATAGACGTACAGACGTTGAAGATAGAAGGAATATGGGTGGACAAGGGTGGGGAAAGAAGAGGAAGGAGTATAAGGTGGTTGGGAGAAGAAGTAAGGTGGAAAGAGGAATTAAGGGTATTGGGGGTATGGTGGCAAAATAATGGAGGATGGGAAGCGCATGTGAGGAACAGAATGAGAATAGGAAATATGAGATGGGGAATGATGAAGAAGTTGATAGGAAGAGGAGGAAGAGGAGTGGGGGTTAAGGTGTTGGAAGGGATATTTAAAGTGGTAGTGAAAAAGGCGATGATGTATGGAATGGAAGTGTACTGGGATGGGCAAAAAGAAATGAAGGAAAAGATCCAGAAATGGATTAATAAGGGGTTGAGGAGTATATTGGGAGCAGTGAGAACAACACCGATAGATGTGTTGTTAGGAGAAGTGGGGTGGAAGAGAGTGGAATATGAACTGGACGAAGGGGTAGAAAGATGGGGAAAAAGGTTGATAAGAATAGGTATGGGAGAAAGGTTCGGGAAAGGATGGAAGGAAGAAGCGGAAAGAACAGGAGTATGGAAGATGGGTTGGGAAGGGAGAGTGATAAGAGGAGCTATGAGGAATAAGTACGAGGGTGAAAGATGGGATGTGGAGTTGATGAGGGAAGGAAGAGTAGGATGGATAATAAAAATAGGAAAAGGGAAGAAGGAAATAAAGGAGGAATGGGAAAAGAATAAGAATAAGTGGATGGAAGAAGGAATGGTAGCATTCAGCGATGCTAGTGGGATGAATAAAAGAATAGGGATAGGAGGAGAAATGTGGGTGAATGGAAGAAGGTATAAGAGTTGGAGTAGGGGAAAAGGGTATGGCATGATGGTACAGGATGGAGAAATGTGTGGAATGGGAGAAGTGTTGTTAGAGGCAGAAAGATATGAAGGGGAGACGAAAAGATTGATAATAGGAGTGGACAATGTGGGGATATTACAAAAACTTAGAAAAGGAAGAGGTTTTTGTAATAAGTGGGAACAGGAAGTGAGGGAAAGAGGGAAAGCGTTGATAAGGAGAGGATGGAATATAGAAATGAGATGGGTACCGGGACATGTTGGAATAAAGGAGAATGAGAGGGTGGATATGTTGGCGAAAAGAGGGGTATATATGGAAGGAGAGGAAGAAGAAGTGTTGAGTTGGGGAAAGTGGGAACAAAGGAGAAAAGAAAGACAAAATGAGAGTTGGAAAGAATATTGGTTAAGAAGGGAAGGTGGAAAGGCATATTTCGGGAAAGGGAAGGGAGAAGGAGGACATAGGGGAAACAGAAGAGAAAGCATATTTTTGTTCTGGATGAGAAGTGGACATGGAAGGATGAGGGGAACGAGGTATGGGAGAGGAGAAGGGCTATGTGAGTGCGGAGAGAGGGAGGATAGAGATCACATACTATTAAGATGTGAAAAATGGAAGGATGAAAGAGAGGTGATATGGGATGAGTGGAGGAGAAGTGGAAACAAGGGGAATACCATAAATATGATATGGTTATTATTCGAGAAGAAGGGAATAGAGGCGGTGAAAAAATTTGGGAGATTGACGGGATGGATGGAGAACAGATGGAAGGAGAAGAGAGAATGGGATAAGAGAAAGGTAGAAGAAAAGGGGAAGGGTTGGATAGAAGGAAAGGTGAAAGGGATTGAAAGGAGAGCGATAGAAAGGAGAGAGAGGGACTTGAGGTTAGGGAAATTGAGGATGAAAAGGTGGAGGGAAAATAAAAAGAAATTGATAAAGGAAGAGAGAGATAAAGGCAGGGAGGTATCACCCATTGCAAGTGATACAGCCCTGGGCGGTTACTCAAGGAGGTTAGGAAATGAGGTGGATATTGGAAGAAGTGAAGAAAATAGTAGCTAAATTGGCTCGGAAGAAGTGATGGAATAAGAGGGAGGATAAGGTTTAAAAAGGGCAAACAGACTAAATGCTATAAAAAGCCCGATAGTATTTTGTAGTTAGCAGACAAGTTGGTAGCTAGTTACTT
>QOVD01003131.1:0-10697 GCA_003521225.1 Tuber microsphaerosporum | reverse complement strand
TTTTTTTTTTTTTTTTTATTTGATATCAGGTGCTTTGATTTTCAACTACAAGGCTCAAAGACTACGTGCAGCGCTAGCTATGGTAAAGAAAAGCCCCCAACCCTGCTGAGAACACGGGAAAAAGCCATCGCCGCAGGTCCCTATGGTCCGGGACTAACTGCACGATCTCGCCCTCAAGAAATACAAAATACTCCTCAAAGACAAGCAGGAGACAACAGGAAAACAAGCAACCCACACAGCTCCCACCGACGCCGAACGTTCCGCCAACCAAAACAAAAGAAATCAAATTCATATCCCAGTAGCAAATGTAGACAAAACCAAAGGTGTCGATAGCCAAGGGGGTCCGCTGAGGCCAGAGATGTCCAACCGAGCAGATCATTATATCCGAGCCAAAGGACCGAAACCGCTAACCGAGGCAGTGCAATGCGACTAGTGACCGATACCGAGGGGTGCCCCAGTAAGCTGCAAAGGGCAGGAGATGGATGGACGGTCGACCCGGTGAAAAGCCGACCGTAGAAAGGAGTGATAGCTGTAACAGAGCCACGGGACGAAGATCGGAGGAGGATGAACGGAGGGGTAGTCAACTCGCTAGAAACAGCCAACAAACAGGCCATAGCTGAGCCACTATTGAAGACGACACGAAAATGGGAACCGAGATGTTACTGACCGAAGCTTTCCCCATCAATGGTCGAGCTCTCGAGACGAAAAGGTACTCTCACAAGAGTCCGGACACCCTAATGCGGACAGTAAACGTAGAAAGGAGGGTTGCCGACCGTGTGTATGTCACTAAGCGAGGCGAAGCACCTACGAGAAGAGGATGAAGAAATTAAACGGTACCACACAACGGCCCCTAGAAACACGCTTGCTCAGGACGAGATCATGATAAGGGACGAGAGGGGGGTGGGGAGCTGTCCAAGGCAGAAGCCAATAGAGGAACAGGCTTTCGTGGATGGAGTTGACGATGATTTCTCATGGTGTTGAGATTTCAATCGCCGGAGGTGGAGAGGAGATCGTTTGTGAACTAACTACTCGATGTTTCTTTTTTTTTTTTTTTTTTTTTTTTTTTTTTTTTTTTTTTTGTTTTTATATCAGGTGCTTTGATTTTCAACTACAAGGCTCAAAGACTACATGCAGCGCAAGGTATGGTAATGAAAAGCCCCAACCCCGATGAGAACACTGGAAAAAGCCATCGCCCCAAGTCCTTATAGTCCGGGACCAACAGCACGATCTCGCACTCAAGAAATACAAAATACTCCTCAAAGACAGGCAGGAGACAACAGGAAAACCAGCAACCCGCACACCTCCCACCGACGCAAAACGTTCTGCCAGCCAAAACAAATGAAACCAAATTAATATCCCTGTAGCGAACGTAGAGAAAACCAAAGGTGTTAATAGCCGAGGGGGTCCACTGTGGCCAGAAATGTCCAACCGAGCAGAACATTAAATCTCAACCCAAGGAACGTAAACCGATAACCGAGGCAGTGCAATACGACTACCCACCGAAACCGAGGGGTGCCCCCGTAAGCTGCAAAGGGTGGGAGGTGGGTGGGCGGTCGCTTGGTGGAAAGCCGACCGTAAAGGAGTGATAGCTGTAATAGAGCCAATGGACGAAGATCGGAGGAGGATGGACGGAGGGGTAGCCAACTTGCTAGAAATAGCCAACAAACAGGCCATAGCTGAGCGATTTTCGATAACGACGCGAAAGACAGGAGCGGAGATGTTACGGACTGAAGCTTTCCCCATCAAGGGTCGAGCTCTCGAGATGAAAAGGTACTCTCACCAGAGTCCGGACACTGTAAAGCTGACCGTACATGTAGAAAGGAGGGTTGCCGACCGTGTGAAGTCGCTAAGCGAGGCGAAGCAACAACAGGAAGAGGGTGAAGAATGAGATGGAGGACCACGCAATACTAACAACTCGATGTTCATGGCCACTTTATATAGGCGTTGCTCCCACAACCCTAACCCTGGTGATTCATACCCTTGAGTCACACGACCTCATAACTCGTAGCGAGTTATGTGTGAAATCCATCAGCTTACTTCCAACAAGTCAGCTGCGCAACATACCTAAACTAATCATAATCCAAATAACAAGTCATGTGCGCAACTCGCGTCCCATGAGTGAAACCCCTGACTCATAATGTGAGTCATGTGCAAAGGTTATACATCATATAACCACAATCATGGTCATGTGAAAAACATCAACCAATAACATTATAACTATGACATCGCAATTGCGAGTCATATGAATCAAAATCATGAACCTATGACACATAACCATGAGTCTTGTGAAACCATATCCCTCACTTAGTCAGGTTTGTGACATTAGCTCCCTTCTCCCCTAGCATCGGTCCCTCAATGCTTAATTCTCGAATTGCAGCAACCTTTATCACATACTTTTGATTTGCCGCTTCAAACATCGGTTGCTGTTTTCCTCATTCCTCTGCGCCGACTTCATCATTCTCAACATGTTGCCCTCTACCTCCTGTGATCCCATTTGGTCCGCGATGGTTTTTTGTTGGTTGCGGATTGTTTCGTCTTGTATTCGTATCATGTCTTTGAGGTGTGTGTTTCGTTGCATGAGGCCTTCGATTTGCCTATGCAGGCAGTCTGCGTCCGGAGCGGTTCCTTCTCTTTCCCTTCCCTCTCCTCCTCTTTCTCGCCCTTCTCCCTCCCAAGCCAGGTCCTCACAGCTCCTCTTCTGTTCCTTGTACCCTGATCTTTCCTACTCAGCAGTTCCTGAGCTCCCCCTGGTCTGGGATAATATCCCGCCTGATTTTGTCGTTCTTATGGAAAGTGCAATTGTCTTTAAAGGACACGTTCCAAGTATAAATCTCCGGATGTGACCTTCTCTTTGGTCACATCGTCGTTGTAGTCGTCGGAGGAGTCTGTGCCGATTCGTACAGCGTTCAGTATGGTGCCGTTAGGTCGACATTATGTCTTCCTGGTTTTTTAGGGAACCAATTCCCAATTTTTTTGCTAATGTGTATGAAGCATTGGTCATCGTAACAGCCTGTCCATGATAGGCTGAGATGCTTGTTCCGTTCCATGTTCCTGTTCGCTTCGAGCTGGTCTTCATTCAGCTCAGATTCTGGTGGCCATGAGTAGGGTGGGCTAGTAGGCAAAAATGGGCCGAAGCTGTGATTGCCGTAATCGTCCCATCCTTGTTTGGCCTTGAGCGGTGCGGCGGTTGGTTGTGAGGGCTCCACTTCCACCCATTCTTGGTTTCCCTGGGCAGAGGGAGTGGAATCGTTGAACTGAGAGCTCGGCATTTTCGAAGTTTTCTGTGGCGTACCAGGTCTTGTCGTGTTCAGGTAAAAATCCCGTCCACTTGGCACGATATTGCAAGTGGTTTCGATGTACTTGAGAGTCGATTATTTCTTCGAGTTCGCAGTCGCTTTCTCCGTCTATCTCAATAGGCGGAGGAGGAGTTTGGATTTGTGTGGGGAATCTGTTGTCATTGTATGGTTCGAGAAGTGAGATGTGAATGTGTCGTGTATCTTCATCGAGGGTGGCAGGGCTAGCTTATAAGCGCTGCTGCCAAGCTTTGCCACTATCTTGAATGGCCCGATTTTCTTGTAGTCCAGTTTTTTCGATTGTCCCGTGGTCTTGATATTGCCTGGGAACAGCCAGACTTTGTCTCCTGATTTGAGATTCGGATCGGGTTTTCGGTGTTGATCTTAATATTCTTTCTGTTGTAATTGTGCTGCCACCATCTCGCTTCGTAATGTGTCGTGTAATTCTCTCATATTGTCCGTTGATATCTTCTTCATTTGCATCAGATAACCGATTGTTTCGTATTCGGGGTTGATCCTGTAATTTGCCTAGAATGAGTCGTTTTGATCGTTTCCTGATATCCATTGTTGTATGTAAATTCCGCTCGTGATAATGCCTCATACCAATTGTCTTGTTGGTAGATGATATATGCTCGGAGGTAATGCTCTAATATGGCATTGGTCCGTTCAGTTTGTCCGTCCGTCTGCGGATGAAATGCCGTGATGAGTCGTCGTTTAATTTCCATTTTCATTGTGGTATCCTTCCACAAGTCTGATGTGAATAGTGTGCCTCAATGTGTGATAATGTCTGGTGGAATTCTGTGTAATCTAACTATTTCTCGTAGAAATGGATTTGCGAAGTGCCGAGCGTCTAAATCCTTTCAACATGGTATAAAACGACTCATTTTGGTCAGGCGGTTGATGACTACCAAAATGGTATCATAATCGTTCGATATCGGCAGGTCTGTAATGAAATCCATTGCTATCAACTTCCATGGTCGATCAGGTGCCTCGTTTGGTTGAAGTAGTCCGTAGGGTGCAGGTCGGACCACTTTCGTCCGTTGACATGTATCGCAATTCTTGACGTATCGTTTGATCGTTTCCCTCATGTTTGGCCAATAATATTTGCGGCATATGAGTTCGGCAGTTTTCGCCGTTCCTCCGTGTCCTGCTGGTGGGACGTTGTGGTGGTTGTAGATAAGGGTCGTCCTGAGCCCTTCGTCACCTGGTATCCACATATTTCCCTGTTACCATAGGTGTTTGTCCTTCCATTGGCATAGCCAAAGTGCTACCCCTTTCATTTCCTTTTCTTCTTCGTCCAACTCCTTTTTGATTTATTGTATATATTCGTCGTTCTCGCTAGCTTGTTGTACTTTTCCTTCGTCCATGTCCTGGAATTCCACTAGTTCCAATTTGTTGATTTCCTCCCAATACTTTTCCTTTGGAAGTAGTATTTGAGGGGTGTTGATGAGCCTTGGATCCCCTGCCGTTGGTAGGTTTCCCGCTCTTCGGGTAACCCTGTCCGCTTTTCCGTTCTCCTTTCCCGGTTCGTAGTATATTTTGAAGTCGAACTGACGTATTCGCAGTTCCCATCGCTTTTGTCTGTCGCTGAGGTTCTTCAAGGTCATGAAGGTAACCAAGTTATTATGGTCCGTCATAACTCATACTTGGTGTCGACATCCTTTGACATATCGTCTCCACTCTTCCAAGACTTGTATTACAGACAATAGTTCCTTGTCGTGGACGTCGTAATTGATTTCGGCGTCCTTCCTAGTTTTCGATCGGATGGCCACTGGCCTCCACCTCTCATCCGGTCCTTGTTGTGATAGTATTCCGGAACAGATGTATTTCGATGCGTCTGTTTCAATCATGGTTGGTCTATTGGGCTCGTAATGGACCAACACGGGTACCGTGGTGAGTTTCTTCTGCAGTTCTTCGAATGCTGGTTGTTCCTTGTCTCCCCATTCCCATTTCACCGCTTTTTCGGTAAGCCGAGAGAGGGGTTTGGATGTTCTGCTGAACCCTTCTATAAAACGCTGATAGAAGTTGAAGAAGCCGAGAAAGCACTAGACGTCTTTTATTTTTGTTGGTGCCGTCCATTACCATATGGCACTTGTTTTGATGGGGTCTGTCTTGATGCTATTATCATTGATAATGTATCCTAGGTATTCAACTTCCTTTTTGTGGAATTCGCATTTCGAAGTCTTGACCCTCTTTGCTAATTCGTATATGTCGGCCAAGATATTGGCGACATCTATTCCATGTTGTTCTAAGGTGTCGGAGTATATTATGACATCGTCCAGACATACTATACAGTAGATATCGATATATCTCCTGACTGTTGTTGATCGACCTTTGGAACGCCGCTGGTGCATTGGTTAGCCCAAAGGCGATGACCAAGTATTCGTATCTTCCCAATTTGCTTGAGAAAGTTGGTTTCCATTCATCGCCTTCCTTGATTCTGATGTTGTGGTAGGGGTCCTTGATATCGAGTTTCGTGAAGTATTTGGCGGTGTTGAGCCGATCCAGTGCTTCGCTGATGAGTGGTAGTGGATTCCGGTCATTTTTGGTGACTTCATTAAGTCCTCGGTAATCCACGCATAGGCGCAGCTTTCCGTCCTTTTTCTTGACCAATAGTATGCGCGACGCTGAGTCTGTCCAAACTTCTCGTATCCATCCTCTTCCTATATTCCAATTGATATATCGTTGGAATTCTTCCAGCTCGTCCGCGCATAATGGATATATCTTCTGTGTCAGGACTTTTTCTCAGTCTTTTAGGTTGATTTCCAGGTCAACTCCTGGTTAGTGTGGCGGTCGTCCAGTTTTTTCTTCTTTTTCAAAGACGTCGATTAGGTAATGGTAATCCTTCGGAACTATTTCTTCTAGTTCCTTCGTTTTGTTGGCTTTTTTGTTCCTTATAGCCAATTCCGTGCTGATGTTAACTACTTCCAGTCTCATCTAGTATTCGATCCAGCTTCTTTTGATAATCTCTGTAGTTTCCCCTTTCCGGTAGAAGTGGCCAAATGCATTAGCCGAGATTTCGCTTATCTGGATTCTTGGTTTTGACGCACTAGCTTTCTGACTAGTTTCTTCCTTGGTTTCCGTACTGCCGAATCCGTGGTCGCTTCTCGCGGTTTCCTCCAGTGAAGCTACTTCGTATAGCTCTCTGTCGTTAATTTTTTCGATAATCAACTCTACGATTCAATCTCCTTTTCGTACCGTCTATTCGGTAGTTCCTTGGTTGACCATTACTACCTTCACTTCACCGGTATAATCGGCGTCTATAACTCCCGCATTGGTGCTGAGTCTATGCTAGACTGCGAGACCACTGCGTGGAGCTATTCGTCCATAAGTGTTGTGAGGTAGCCCGATGGCTATTCCAGTTCCGATCATTACCTGCCCCGGGGCTGGTTTGCTGATATTCTCAATTGCATACAGGTCGCTCTCTGCTGCCTGAACTGATCCCTTCGTAGACATTCTCGCTTTGTTGGTCAATCGTTTGACCTTGACACACTTGTCAATGCTGGCCTGAATTCCAGATAACATGGTAACCAAGTTTTCTTCCAGGGCTTCCGCTTACGGTACAGCATAAGCAACCGGTGGACTGTTCAAACATCATTTGGTGAATTGTTCGCCATTGAAAGTAATCTTCTTATCGTTCCAATCGATAGTCGGATTATGTGTCCGTAACCATGGCATTCCCAAGATGACCTCATGGTTTTGAAAATTCGCCACTTGGAGAGTTGCTAATTCCCTATAGCTATTGATGTCCATATGAACTTTCACAACATGGGTTACTGGCCCCATGCTGCTTGGCTTTCCATCCGCTAGGTAAATTTCTCTCGGTTTCTGAGCTCATGTTGTTGGGATCCCGTGCTTCTCGCATATCCACTGGTCGATAAAATCTTCTGTTGCTCCAGAGTCGATCATTGTGTTGATCGTGACTGTCTCCTTTTTTCCGTGATGTCTGACCTTCACCATAATGTGATCGTTTTCGTTTTCGAGTGTTACCGTTTAGTAGAGTGCCGCGTACTAATTTGCCAAAATGATGGGTTTCCGTTCGGGTCTGTCCCTCAGACCATCTCTTACTGGGGACTTTCTTCATTTTCCGACTGCTAGGGCTCCTTCTCCACCTCGATTTCCCTGATCTTGTGTCTGGTTCCCCATGGTGGTCGTCGTTGACTTTGTCTGTTTCTTTGCTGCCTAATATAGTCTCGTCCGTCCCTTGCATTGTTGCAATCTTTGGCTCGGTGATTTGGTTTTCCGCATTTGAGGCATAGCTGCTCTCTGAGTCTTCTTCAGAACT
The DNA here is from genome assembly GCA_003521225.1 of Tuber microsphaerosporum. Classification (NCBI taxonomy): domain Eukaryota; kingdom Fungi; phylum Ascomycota; class Pezizomycetes; order Pezizales; family Tuberaceae; genus Tuber; species Tuber microsphaerosporum. Next base: position 3,119 of record QOVD01003131.1, on the reverse strand, counting down.
CATTGTTGTGTAGCCTCCAATTAGGCTGCTGTCATGTCGCATCGTGGTCCATTGGATTTCCTCTTTGGTCGTTGATGGTTGGCCTGAACGTTCTATCCTGGTTTCTTGGTACTTCGACAGCACGGTTGGATGTGCTTCTTTGCTGGATGTTGCTGACGAATTTCATGCGGTTTTCTTTCCATATAGCCCAATTCGCAAGGTGTTCGATCTTGTCGGTTTCGTAATTGTCCTGTCCCCACGCGTCTTGTAGGGTACGATTGATTCCTTTGAGGAATATCCTTTGCATGGTTTGATCATCATAATCCGCTTCGTCTGCTGTTAACTGGAATTCATTCCAGTAGTCGGTTATGTTTCATTTCCCTTGAGTCATTTCCTTGATCTTGGTTCTTGCCGAATGTTGCGCATCAACATCTCCGAAATGCCTTCGGAGTGCGTCCAGAAACCTGCTCCAGGTATCCCAGTTCTCCGTTTTTCTTCCTTCCGCATATGGTGTAATCCACTTTGGTGCCACGTCACTCAGTAGTGACTTTGCCTATGTCACTTTTTCTGCGTCCATGATAATGCCTCTCGCTTCATAGTACAAGTTGCATTCTCCTATGCAGGTTCGTAGTGACGCTCGTTGGCCTCTGAACTCCGGTGGTGGTTTGACTTTCAGTCTCGAGGTTTCCCGCCGCGGGCCAACTGTAGGATTTGTCGTAGTTGATCTTCCATGAATTCTGCCAATTGGATTGCCGGCGCAGAGCCACCTGGTAGGGGGCTGCTCGGCCCTCCTTGTGCAGCAGGTGCTGGTGCTGACATTGGGTTTCTTCTTGTAATGGCCGGTGATGCTGTTCCTTCAGATCCTTCTGGGGATCCTGGTTGAGGTGATACCAGGCTTCCTGCTCTTGATGTTCCAACTCATTGTTGCAGTGCTTCTCCTAATGTGTCTGTTTCGAATACTGTTTCTGCTAGTGGGTAGTCGTCTTGTTCCGATGTCTTGTCTGTGTGTTAGGTGCTGCGATAAGACGCAATCAAATGTAATGATCCTTCCCTCCAGGGGATACTTGCAGCAGGTAACAACTTCTGAGATTCTTGTACACAACTTTGATAGCCGAACACGGTTCCTCCTAGGGTGTAGTCAAGCACTCGCTAAGAGACACTTCTCTTATTCACCAGGAATCGTGATTGTTAGATAGTGTGAATTGATATTATAAGAGAGTACTTAGATGGTTGTGTGAGGAACAAACTACACGACCTTTTTTTTTTTTTTTTTTTTTTTTTTNNNTTTTTTTTTTTTTTTTTTTTTTTATATCAGGTGCTTTGATTTTCAACTACAAGGCTCAAAGACTAAGTACAGCGCTAGCTATGGTAAAGAAAAGCCCCAACCCCGCCGTGAACACTGGAAAAAGCCATCGCCCCAACTCCCCATGGTATGGGACCAACCGCACGATCTCGCCCTCAAGAAGTACAAAATACTCCTCAAAGACAAGCAGGAGACAACAGGTAAACCAGCAACCTGCACACCTCCCACCGACGCCAAACGTTCCACCAGCCCAACCAAAAGAAACCAAATTAATATCCCTATAGCGAACGTAGAGAAAACCAGAGGCGTTAATAGCCGAGGGGGTCCGCTGTGGCGAGAAATGTCCTACCGAGCAGAACATTAGATCTCAACCCAAGGAATGTAAAACGATAACCGAGGCAGTGCAATACGACTACCGTCCGAAACCGAAGGGTGCCCCCGTAAGCTGCAAAGGACCGGAGGTGGATGGGCAGTCGCTTGGTGGAAAGCGGACCGTGAAGGAGCGATAGCTGTAACAGAGCCACTGGACGAAGATCAGAGGAGGGTGGACGGAGGGGTAGCCAACTCGCTAGAAACAGCCGACAAACAGGCCATCGCCGAGCGATTTTCGATCAGGACGCGAAAGACGGGAACTGAGATGTTACTGACCGTAGCTTTACCCACCAAGGGTCGAGCTCTCGAGACGAAAAGGTACTCGCACCTGAGTCCGGACCCTCTAACGCCGACCGTAAACGTAGAAAGAAGGGTTGCTGACCGTATAAAGTCGCTAAGCGAGGCGAAGCAACTACGGGAAGAGGATGATGAGTGAGACGCGGGACCACGCATACGGCCACTAGAAACACGCCTGCTCAGGGCGAGATCATGATAAGGGCCGAAAGGGGTGGAGAGGGAGCTATCCTAGGCCAAGACCAATAAAGGAACAGGCTTTTGTGGATGAAGTTGACGATGATATTTCATGGTGTAGAAATTTCAATTGCCGGAGGTGGAGAGGAGATCGTTCGTGAACTAACTACTTGAGCTTGTTTTTTTTCTTTTTTTTTTTTTTTTTATATTATGAGTTCATTGTTTTAAGGTACAAAAAGCCTCATGCCGCGGTAGCTATGGAGAAAACAAACCTATAAGCAAAACAAAACACAAACGAAACTATAAAGCCTATGTCCTTCTCTTGTACTCGAACCTTAAGGTAAAAATAATCACCTCGGAGTCATAAGCGACTACGCTACAGAAAAACAGCAAAATTACCACCATAGCACCTGTGGTCGCATAAGCATAGGAAAACAAAGTATGTCATAAAATACTTCTGTAAGGAAAGAACCAAATTCCATCCACCGCAAAACAAGCAAGCAGCACAAAGAAACTATGGGGTGGGTGTAGGGGCAGGGTGGGACGGCGAGGGCGGGGGGATGAGTCGGGCGGAAAGCTGCTCTGGGTGCGGGAGATGTATCTGGCAAGGTTGGCGAGGGCGTCGTGGTTATCCCAAAGGGGGCTGTCCAGAGCTAGGTCGTGAGCTGGGTCCAAGTAGCGGCGTCTCTGTTGAAGCTTGGAGGGACAGTGTAGGATGGCGTGGTCGAAAGTTTCCGGTTCTAGGTTGCACCGTGGGTAGGTCAAACTGGGAACTTCGTTGTGCCAGGATGGATGTGCTGCCAAGTCGCTCTTGTGGGATCGCATCTGATGGAGGCGACCTGCGATGAACTTGGAGAGGCCCATGAGGGGGTGGGGCGTGTGTGTGGGGGCGTATGGGTAGTAAGGTGGTACGGGATAGTCTTGCGACCAGTCTGATAGGAGGAGGTCCTTGGCTCTGGTGCGGAGGGCTTTATAGGTCTTGCGCATCAGCTCC